>VYZX01011232.1:88761-336720 GCA_013401335.1 Brachypteracias leptosomus | reverse complement strand
CCCCGGGGCCCTGCCCGGTGCGGCGACCCCTCGCTTCCCCGCCACCCCGGCGGGCACCGCCGCCACCCCGGCCCCCTCCGCGGCTCCGACCCGGGCCTCCAACGGCACCGGGGAAGGGGCGGCGGGCGCCTGGCCGCGCACGCCGCTGGCCCCCGGGGAGGTGATCACGGCGCAGAGCGGAGCCTTCGAGAGGGACCCGCAGGAGTCGAGCACCACGGACGAGGAGCTGAGCCGGGCCGGCAGCCCGGGCAGCCGCGGCGGCAGCAGCAGCAGCAGCACCACGCCGGACTACGGGGAGAAGCGGCTGCCGCAAGCCCTGATCATCGGGGTGAAGAAGGGGGGGACGCGGGCGCTGCTGGAGGCCATCCGAGCGCACCCCGACGTGCGCGCCGTGGGAACCGAGCCCCACTTCTTCGACAGGAACTACGAGAAGGGGCTGGAGTGGTACAGGTGAGAGCCGGGGGGCCGGGGGGGGATGCGTGTCCGTGTGCGCCGGGACGGGCGTCCCGAGGACCGTGGGGAGGGTGCCTCTCCGGGCAGCTGCGGTGATCTGAGTTGCGGCGTTGCAGTGGGAAGGCAGAAAATGTGTGAAAACATCTCTCTTCGGTAACTGCCGTGCACGGAGCACTTGAGCGTAGCGGTTCAGCTGCACTTGGCATAAAAGATTTGGCGTAAATAGGTTAGTAATTAATAATTACTGAAATAAACAAGGTTGCAAGTTGTTCCAGGTGATGCTGAGGGCTTTGAAGTGACGAGGGATGCCTGCTTCGGTACAAGCTGCAGGGCTCACGTCGCAAATAACACTCTTTTATTCAACAAGTTCCACGTCAGAAAGTTGTTGCTTTTTTTTTTTTCCCCTGTTGACAGTATCTAATTCTGTTCGTGAAGAAGTCTCTAAACGCTTTGTCTGGCACAGCACAAGGGAGTATTATGCTAAAAGTCCTGATTATTAGAAAATACTGGGTTGCAGTAATGAAGTGTTAAGTGCCTTGGCAGGTTTAGCAAATCAATGGTTGTGATGGCTCAGGGCTTCTCTCCTTTCTGTGAAAATCTCAAACTGAAAAGAGTTCAGTACATCAGTGGAACTTGCAAATTAACTCGTAGTTCGGTAGTTTACAGTTAAAATCAACCCATGATAGTTTCTGTGTAAGAAGTAATCTGTGGCTAAGCTGATAAAGTTGTGCCTTTCTGTTGTGTTTCGTGTGGTAGCAGCTCAGCTGCTCTGGAAATGAAGGAAAAAATAAACGTAGGCAGCACGTTAGTTACTGCTTGGGTTACCTGGTCCCTCTTTACTGAAATGTCCTCATGTCAATGGCGTTTAAACATGAGGAGCTCCAGGCAATTTTCTGTAGCAATTGAGGAAGCAAAGTCTGTGTAACACTTGTTTGGTGGAGCATCCACTTGGCTTTGTTGGAATGTTGAGGGATTTTCTTGAGGGACTTCAAAAAATTGGAGATCAGTGCTGAGAAAGTGCATCTCTGAGAGTGTTCTCAGTGTGCTGTACCAGCATGGGGAATGAATAAAGAATTGGCCATGGTTCCTGTGTTTATATATGTAATTTCAGGTACAATATCTTTTTTTACTGAATTTCACTGCAGGAAAGGCTTGTCTTGAAAAATAAGTTTAGAAACTTGCTGCAAGAGAGTAGAAAGCGGCTCATAAAAAGGTTCGGTTTTATTCAAAACAGGCAGAGAAGATCAAGCACCGAGTTTGGCAAGCAGCTGCTTTTTCATCTTCAGAGTCATGCTACAAGCAAAGGGCTGGAGAGCGGGTGTAGCTGCTCGTGGAGGAGAAGGCACTCACAGGTTTCATTTGCAGAAGGCTTGTTGAAATTTCTCATCCCTGCAGCAGCTCTGAGGCTTGTTTAGCTCATTTCTGGTGCTCTGCTGCACTGGTAGAGAGGTGGGAGAAGAAAAGGCTGGGTCAGAGGTGGTTTGTGAGGGTCCTGGGTAGAGTAGGCTCAGGGATGGTTGCTCTGGCCATGGCATAAATAAATTAGACTGCCGTTAATTGCCATGGTGGTCCTGAGGACTCGCCCTGGTTGTTTAACCTAAAGCCATCTTCATGCCTGTCCAAGCCATCAGTGTTCTTCTCCTCTCTCCTTGTGAAAATTTTTCATCTGTTCTGGGACAGGAGGGTGCTGGCAACCCATATACACCTTGATGGGAGCAACAGGTTTCACCTGGTGTGGTACTGGTGCCAGTGCTGGTACTGGTGCCATCACTGACCGAGAGGCTGGTGCACCTGCTGCTGTACAAATACTGAGCAAAAACAGAGGGGAGGGTAGATCTCCATCCACTCTGGCAGCTCTTTCTTCCTGACCTTCTCAGAGATTCCCTGATTGAGTGCACCAAGGGCTGACTGCCTGCAGCTGAGTCCCGGCTAGAGTAATTGGAGATTTTTCCTATCCACAGAAATGTCAGTTTTCTTTAAGCAAAGCAGCAGCTATTGAAGTGTTGGTACCAGCATTTCCTTACAGGAACTTCTAGCACTTGTTTATGTTTTGCATATAACACTGCTTTTTATGCATTATAAACACTTAGCTTTTAATACTGCCAAGTTTGTTCTTGTGTGGTGAAATAAGGATGGAGCAGCCCCTCGGGATTCCCGGCTTTGTCAGCCAGCACTGAGAACATCTTCTAGCCCACAGAGCTGCAGGGAGGAGAAGCAGTTTCCATACTTTGGTTTCTGTAGGATGGAGACAGCACCTGAGCACTACCACTTCTGGGCTGGCTATGATTGCTTCAGCTCTGCAGCCAAAGTTCATGTAGAACTGGCCAAACTGAGGTCTCCCTGCACAGGTACTGATGTGAACTGGGTTGAAGGCTCGTTTGGATTGGTCAGTGTTGTGCTGCTGGAATTGTTTGTGTAATTGTAACTTGTGGTTCCAAAGCTCCTGATGTTGGGCTGTCTGAAGGACGAGTTCAATGATAGAGCTTTCCTTAAACTGTGCTTCGTACCCTCACATACATTAACGGTTGTCGGTAAATTTTTTTTGCTTGCTTGCCTTTTTTTTTCCCCCATTCATGTAGGATGTAAATTGTTAAACACTGTGTTAAAGGCTGCATGGGAACCTTTGAACCTTTCGTTCATGGGGGCAATACTTTCTGCTGTATCACTTGCATATCTTCATTTCTCTCTTAAGTCCAGGACACTGATACCTGGCAGTAAGTAGTATCTCTGGTGATGAATTTTGCTGACTTCACCCCTTCCACTACTCCAGAGCTTGGTCCCACTGTGGGTGACCATTCTGGCAAGGAGCAGGGCTCTGCCTCACCTCTGGAAATGACTGGTGGCTCTTTCACCCTCTCCTTCCTTCTAAACTGTAGGACATACCATCCTTCCCTGTAGGAACTGCTGCTGGTGTTTAGCCAATGCCAAAGTGTCCTTCTGCTCCCTCGCAGCCCTGGGGCAGCTCCCACTGCCCACCCTGTCCAGGGTGACTCCCCTGCACAGCCCCCATGGCCAGACTGGGCTGGCAGCATTTGCTCGGGCAATGTGCCCGCTCCAGCGCCATGCTCACGCCTGGGTGGGCATGGCCCATGCTGTGAGCCCTGCCCCGAGCTACCCTGCAGCTGGAAATGAACTGTCAGAGCCTTTCTGAGTGTGCAGCAAGGACAGCAGAACGATGGGGAGACTTTGGAGGCCTCTGAGCTCAGAAGGGATTTAGCTTACATCTAGAAATGCTCGTTACCAGCCAAACAGGAGCAGCATCTGGGATACGCCCGAGTTCTTGCCTGGGCATGAAATGGGTGCACAAGCATGAGAGGATTTTGTGGGTACCTCTGCATGCTCAGATGCTGCTGGTGACAGGTCTGGAGGTGCTGGAGGAGAAACAGTTCTGGGGAGCTGTGAGAAGAGAGTGGGGGCTCTTAGCAGCGGGACAGACAGTGCTTCAGTTGGGTCATTCTGCTCACCTGAGTGCCCAGCACAGTACAACTCAGCACTTTGCATCTCAGTGGCTCTCTGAGCTGAGAGAGCAGCCCAGAGCTTCGAGTCCACCATTCCCAGCAGCCGCAGGCTTGGCACGGTGGGGTGCTGCAGGTTTGTCTGCTCACATTGTCAAGGCTATCTCAACATCCTGTGTGTAGCAGAAAATTGGGGATTCATAACAGTATTTTGAAAACCAGTTTGCAGTTTTAACAAAAGGACCAGGCAAAGAGAGTATCTGATAGTGGTGAACTTAAATCGTGTGTTAAACTTTTTGCTGGTTTGAAGATGATTCCAAATAATGAGGAGTTAAATTCTATGTGTACGTGCACATTGCTTTACTCCTGGCCTCCCTCTCAGCAGAGCCTTCGTAGAGGAGCCACGGCAGCATCTCTGTGATTAGACCACGTTCCTCTTGCTCTGCCCAGGGCCCCTGCGTGTCGGGCATCGCTGGGCACATGGAGCAGCCGCCGTGACGGGCAGGGAAAGGGTTTGCATGTCTAATGCTGCTTCACTGCCTGTCTGGGTTTCTTTGGATTGTTCTCCCTAACAGCCGGACCCGTCTGTTATTCGGTGATCTGCTGCCCCCATACAAATAACAGATAATGCCATGACAGGGAGCTCTTCTCCCAAGCAGTAAACATGTGCTCTGGAGCCAGCACTTCCAAGGGGCAGCTGCTGTGGCTGTGGAGCCGATGCTCTCCATCGTGTCCCCGTGGATGTTGGACTCATCTGTATCAGAAAGTGGCTGTCGTGCACTGTTGTTGCTGTGATGTGCTCTGCTCTTCCCGGGGCTGCTCACCCCTCACCTGCCCCCCTGCTGTGCTGATCTGGGGGCTGACAGGGCTGTGGCTGAGGGGACTGGGGTGATGGGACCATCGCTGTGTGCACCAGGTCTGATCCCACCTCCAGATACCATCTCTTGCTGCTGCGGCTGCCGGTGGTGCCCGAGGAGGTGTGATGAGACCCCCCCAGCATCCCTGTGTGGCTGTTGGGCAGCAGTATCTCGCTGTGAGCTGTAATTGCAGTGCTGGGTAATGTGTGTGCCTCTGAGATCTCAGGGTATGGAGACAATCAACCCGCTGCCTTGGGCACTGCGAGGCCGTGCAGATGGGCACCACGGTGGGCAGATGGATCAGGCTTTGCTGCTAATGACAGGACCACTGCAGAAGCCTGGTAACCACTGTATTTCTCTGCAAAAGGCCTTCCCAGTGTGCTGTGCCCTCTGCACTTCTGGTAACTCTTGGAAAGTGTATTGATTTTCTTTCTGGGACCTGCTGTGAGTTGGCTTTTGCTGAAATGTAGTGACTCAGCTGCCTGCCTTCCTCTGTGGATCTGGAGCATTCGGATTAATCTGGGCTGAAGACCGTGCGAGTATTTCCGTGTAACATCACTCGTTCAGTGCCTTGTTCCCTTCTCCTTTCCTAAAACTTTAGGTCTGGGTTAGATCCTCTATGTCCCCATGTTTCACCTGCCTGGGAGCTGGAGAGAGGCCACTCTGGCAACAGGCATGGATTTTCTGCTGCACCCAGAGCTGCTGGAGTGAATCCACTGCATGCCAGAGCTGGGGGTCTCCTGACCTCCCCCCTGTCCTGTGCAGGGGCAGCCCACCCTGCACCCTGGCTGGGCAGCTGTCTTCTCCTGGCCTTTCCACTCTGGGCTGAAGGGACAAGATGCAGGAATGAATCTGGCCTCTTCGCAGTGTGTTATCACCCGATGATGGTTATCCACAGGCTACTTGACTGTAGCCATGGGAATGGCAGCTGCTCTCAGCACCCGCAGCCCCTCCACGCTGTGCTTGCTCTTCTTGCAAAGAGAGTGAGAAGTGCAAGGGACAAGGGGCTGGCAGGAGAGCTCCAGAGCGTGGCAGAGCTGATCCCTGCCAGGTAAAATGTATTTGTTTGCAGGCAACAGTGGCGTGTAGAGCAGAGAGTGGGGGGTAGCAGGGCCATGTGATGAAGCCCATTGGCAGTCCCCGGGCACCTGTCCCCTCAGCCCTGGCAGGGATGTGGCTGGCACTGCTCGCTTGGCCCATGTCCCACCTCCACACCCAGCTGGTTGTGGAGTCTCCTTCTCTGGAGAGATTCCAAAGGTGCCTGGACACAATCCTGGGCACCCTGCTCTGGGTGACCTGCAGGGGGGTTGGACAAGGTGATCTCCAGAGGTCCCTTCCAACCCCACACATTCTGTGATCCCTTGGAGCACGTAGGGAACTGTCCTATGTCACCAGGGCTGAAATAATCAAACTGTTGCACTGTATTGTCAAGAACACTCTTTCTCTGGGTTTTTGCTCGATAATGCACAGACTGAACACTCCATTGCTCTGCTGCTAATGGTTTAAGTGTGACTTGCAGTGTCAAAGTTGGTGAGCTTTGCTCGGTGTGTGGATGCAGCATCGCTCGAGCATGCGGATGCTGCAGAAAACCCTAAAATAGGCCTGGGGAAAAACAGCCCCCGTGGAGAAGAGAAAGGCAAAGAGTCAGTTGGTTGTGTTCATGGGTTTAAATGATGAGCCTGACCCTTGCTTGGTCTCTGATTTAGCGAGGCTTGTTCAGCTCTGCTCGAAGCCCAGACTAGCACAGGAGGAACAACAGGTTCTCAAAGAAAGTTGCGGACAAAGGCTTTTGATTTTTCAAAGTGAAAATTCCAGCACAAATTGGTGACACCTTGTATCGAGAGAGGTCGGAGTCCTTTGCTTTTCATGGATTTCTCTTGCCTCTTGTTGTCATGGGGACTTCTTTTCCCAGAGTCATTATATCATGCACTTCAGCAGAAATTTTATTGCTTTGGGGGCTGGAGAGGCTCATGTGGGACATTTCTCACTGCTCGTGGTGCAATACACAGAGGTAATTTCTTTCAAATGATTTTTGCTTGAAGTGGTTTCAATGAATTGAGAAGGGTACGAGTATGAATGGCTGGCTGGAGTGTTAGTGCTGAGTTCAGGTGAGGAACATGCACGATCAAACTTTCCAGAGCATTAAGTGTGGATATTATAATTTCACTGTGGTATGTATCTAGGCAGCAGTCCATTTCATCCTTCTTATTCACTTTGATAAAAGTATTATTTAGGATTTGAAGTGGTTTAAATTGGTTTCCACTCCTTTTTTAAAAAGTATAAAAGAAACCCCTAAATTGGAAGAGTCTTTTCAATCGCTGTGAGAAATTTCATGGGCAGGATCCATCACTTCTCGGACATAATAGCACATGGGCATAACACTCTGCTTCAACTCTTTTGGGGGTCAGTGGTGTGTGTGCCTGTCCCCCCCCCCCGGGTCCTGTCTGTCACAGCAAGCATCCCGGGAGCCCCCTGTGCCAGGTACCTCCTGCCCACACAGGTCCCTGCCCCACCGTCTGTTTGTTTAGGTAGCTGCTGTTTCCAAGCTGAAGGAGAGTGTTTAAGAGCCAACTGTTTGAAGGCTGTGGAAGGGACTCATATTTATGGAAAAAAAAATCCACAAAACCAAACAACCTCAAAAAAACCCTCCAACCTGTTTGGGTTTTTTTCAAATCTCCCATTTCCATCCCCAGAGTCAACACACCAATTTAGTAAACGTTGCAAGGCACACTATTTTCCCCCTTGTCATATTATACATCCAGGCATCAAGGATGGATCATAAACTTGCTCTTTATGGCTTTAACATTTCAATTGCTAGTCACATTTTATGTAAATGAAGGTATTTACCTTGACAAGCTCTCCTGTGAAGTACAGTACTTCTTTAAAGAATTTATTTGGCAATATAAACAGGGCAAGTGCTGAGGGTGGATGCAAAATTCACAACTGATTTTTACAGCTAAGCAAGGTAGGATTGTCTCCTTGTCTGCCTCAATCTCGTCAGTGCCTTGAGAAACTGAGGCAGGGGGGCTGGGGGGAAGGGGGGAGTAGCAAAGGGGCATCAGTTATAGCCGTGGACCGACTAAACTGAACCAGCTTTGGATAAAAATAACTCCATCTGCCAGACTTTATTTTGTATTACGGAGATTGCTGTAACACATTTCAAGCCAAAATCTGATTTCCATTCCCTCCAGAGACGGGCTGGAGTGGATGTGGCCTCCTCCTTTATTAGTGGGTAATCACTTTGGATCCGAGTGGAGCAGCGGTGCTCTGGAAGCCCAGATTCGCAGCTCTCCTCTGGTTTGGAACATATTTTCTTTCATCTTGCATTGAGATGGGCACAGTAATATAATACACTTTCTATTAGCGTTCATCCCCATCTGCAAATAACTTTATTTCAGCCTCAGTTCTGCTCTTTCTGTATTTGTTCTTGATGGACATTCATATAATTAAGCTGAGCAGCAAGAGAGCTCGTGGAAAGCCAACGTCAGCAGCATGAGTTAAATCCACATTTGGATTCAGGGGCTGACAGCAGCAGCTGCCACCACCCAGCCAAGGCAGAGACCAAACCACCGGGGCTGGTAATGCCAACTGGGAGGAGGTTCCAGCTCCGGTGGCTTCGGGGCTCCTCGGGTGCTCCCGTACCCCAGGGGGGCTCAGCTGTTGCCCAGAGCCCACTCCGAGCCCTGGTCCGTGGATGGAAGGGGCTGCATCACTTATTAATCCAGAATTACTTGGCTCCAGTCCTGCTTGTTTAGAAACAAACGGACCCTTTTAGGTCCAAAGCGCTGACTCGTGAGATGCTGGTGGCAGACCATGGATCCTGAAGCTGCTGCTGCTGGAGGTCTTTAATTGGCTTTTGGTTCATCCCCACTGGGTCTGTCCCCTGGAGATCACCAGCATTGATCCCGCTGCTGCTCCCCTGCACCGTCAGCACTTGCACCTCGCAGCTAATTTGGGGCTATTTGTTTAAATCATGTTAATCCTAAATCACCACCCACCGTCACTGCCCTCCTGCTCCACAGTGCTGGGGCTGGTGGAGCTGGGAGGTACCCGTGGCACAGAGGTGCCAGGAAAGGCCTCTTCCACCTGAGCCCTTAAAATCATGCAAAAGGCAAAGGCTGCATTCAACAGTGAGGGGAGCTGGGCAGTGTGATGGGGAAGGTGTGAGTGTGGTGGCTGGTGCTGGATGCCCTGGGCTGGGGGGGGTTAACTAGGGGCTGGCAGTGTGGGGGAGACACTCAGCACCGTTCTTGTTTGCCAGCCATCATTAAAGGCTGCCCAAGGTAAATTAAATATCTGTTCCTCACAAGGGAAGAGCCGGGGCTGTGCCATCCCCACCCAAGGCAGGGACTGGGGTCCCTTCCTGCAGCCACTCTTTGGGATGCTCCTCATCCCCGATCAGCACCGGGGGTGAACTGGTGTGGGAGGAGGGTGCCGGCGATGCTGCTGCACACGCCTGCATCAGGAGCAGTCAAGGTTCCTTACTCAGCTCAAAATCCTGTAGAAACCCCCAAAAAAATCAAAGCACTGTGGAAAAAATGCCTGAGGCAATAACTTCATTGGTAAACTAAAGCATCTCGCTGAGAATTTCTGAGGCCCAGCAAATTGTAATGCAATTTCCTATGCAAAAAGAGTTTATCTCTATCTAAATATTATTCTGCATCATTACTCATTGTGGGGAAGCTATTGCTCTCCTAGGTTAACTGATTGAACTTTAGAAATAAAGCCGCAAGCTTATCATACAGACGGGAGCTTGACTTTTATTGCTCCTAAATTGTAGTGATATTGTTAGATGTGAGTAAAAGTATACTCCATTAGAAAATATTAAAGTTTGATACTACTTTAGAATTAAAAAGATTAAAAGAGGCATTTCTGCAGTCTAGCCCACCATGAAATTGGAGTCTATTTGGTATGTAAAACATGTAGTAC
Source organism: Brachypteracias leptosomus (assembly GCA_013401335.1). Taxonomy (NCBI): domain Eukaryota; kingdom Metazoa; phylum Chordata; class Aves; order Coraciiformes; family Brachypteraciidae; genus Brachypteracias; species Brachypteracias leptosomus. The sequence continues at coordinate 327,026 of VYZX01011232.1, read as the reverse complement.
AAATAGCCTAACAATTAATGACAAAGGAAGAGCTGGGATGGATTTAAGGCTCAAACTCCCCTGGATTTCTTGAGGCTGGAGTGGCAGCAGGGGAAATGTGTTATTAGATCATTACAGGCTTTTCTGCCGGAGCCACTGCTGGTAAAGTTAGATCGAGGTGTTTTATTATTACCCTGCTCCCACATAATATTCTGAAACACTCTGGTCCTGGGGTGCGGTTGTCTCTGTGGGAGACTGGCCGTGTCTCTGCCGTGGACTGGTTCACTTGGAGAACCTGGGCAGAAATTCCTCAGCCATTTTTTGTGGTAGGCGATGGTGAGAAAGCTCTTTGCCTTTGCCAGAGCATTTAAGGAGCTCATTCATTAATGTTTGAGATCAAAGCTGCTGCCTGTGCTGGGGTGATGGATTTGGGGATTCCTGCCGGCTGACGTCCCGTGGGGCACCGCGCTGGAGATGAGGCTTCTCTGCCCAATTCCAGGTGCTTCCCGTGGGTAACCCAGTGAGGTGCTGCCAGCACGGGGCTGCCCGTGGCCACTATTAACTTCTGCTAATGCTCAGAGCGTGTCACAGGCAGAGGAGAGCCTGGAGGTCTTTGCTATGCCCAGAGGACGAGGATTGGTGATGCTGGTGTCAGGAGGACTGGGGGCTCTGGGGGATGGATTTCACCTCCTGTGAGTGTGGGGAGAGCTCAGCCCTGTGATGCCATGGCAGGGATGCACTGGCTCAGGATGCCCAAGTCCTGCAGCTCCTGCCATGGAGGGTCTCTACTGCAGACCTTCCATCCTATCCATGGCATCAGGGTCCAGGAGGAGCCTGAGCACTGTGCGACCTGCTGGGCCTTGGGAATTTCTGGGGGGAGAAGGCAGATTGGGGTACAACAGACTGTTTGCCATGTCTTCGGGGTGCAGATTGGGTCCTACAGTTGTGGTGGTGCTAAATGAATGTTGTGTGGCCCCTCAGAACATAAGCTGCATTTCTAATCCAGTTTTCCTCCTGGAGCACCCCCTGCACTTCACGGAACAGTCACTTTGTACATTGATGCCTCTCTGCTTAAATGTACAGTGCAGAGTATGTAGCTCCTTCATTAACGAGATTTATATCCTTGGTGTTTCTTGCTGGATGACTTAGTATTGTAATGAAGAACATGAACGCTGCCTTATATATTAATGTAGGGGACTGCATTTTAATTATGTTGCCACTGAAAAGGAAGGTTCACTGGCAACAGGGAGCTTAGAAGCTTGTGGCAGGTTTAACTGGTGGCATGTGACATGGGACGTGATTTGGGATGAAGTGCCTCAGCTCTGCAGCCATGCCAGCCTGTGCTTGGCTGCCCTATTGCCTGCTTGTTCCTGCAGGGCAGCAGGATGGTCCTGAGGATGCTTCTGCCCATGAGTGTGGGGTGGTGGAGATCCTTGGGGCTGTGGAGCTCCACCACCCTGAGGAGCTCCAGTGTCACGAGAACCTCCTTGGAATGGCATGATTCCTCAGGGGAGTGGAGCTCCTCTGGGTGCTGGTGCCCACCAGCAGGCATGATGTGGGCAGCATGGGCACCTCACCCTGCCTATGCTTGCCCTGCACTCAGCTGCTGGTGGCAATCGTGCTGGTCTTGGTGCTCATTCCCAGGATGTTCTGTTTTACCAGGGAGATGCAAAGCAACTTAATCAACCAGAGAACTTGTTCCATAATACTATTTAAAAAAAAAAGATCTTGTAAGTGCGAACATTCCCATCTCCCTCTCCCGAGCTCGGCGCATGCATCACCATTGGCAGTATTATCAGTTATGGAGATATTTTGCATTCAAGGATTTGCAGTTTCCAGGCCCATGAATATTCAGGCTCCGGTTCGCCCTTTCTGTCTGTGCTCTGCACCTCTCCTTTCCTTTCCTGAGCTCCTTTTTTTTTTCTCCAGCGGATTCAATTAGTTCTATTTGCTGCTTTAGCAATAAAACAATTCCCTCTGTGGCATTAAAATGAGTTTCTTTCATTATTTCATTTGGCTTCTTGTTCTGTGTTGAAGGAGGGGGGGCTCTGCTGGTTGCCTGCCCCTTCGGTGGGGAGGACATGGGATGTACTTGGGGCAGCATTAACAATTAATGAAGGGCACTGGCTGGTGCAGAGGTGTGGGATCATCACTGACAGACACGCTCCTGGAGCCACGGTAGAATTTGACCCATCCCAGAGACTTTCAATAGGACTTTGGCACCCGAGCCAGCCCTGCATGCGGGGGGAGCTGGGTCTGAAGGGTCCCCAAGCACGCAGAGCCCTGCTTTAGCTGTTGGTAATGAAATGCAGAGACTGAGCCTGTATTTGTTTTAGCTAAGGCAGGAGTTAATCTGAGCTGAAGCATCAATTTCGGTCCATGGGAGCAGCGTGGGCAGCGGCTGGTCGAGGGTCCTGGTCTTGTTTTCTCCCAAAGCAGAGCCCAGCGTGGCGCAAGGAAAGCACATAGGCATGGTGAGAGCCAGAATAACAGTGATTATGTGGGCAGGGTATACAAATAATTACATGTAATGCCAGAGCTCTCTCGTCAGTCTGCTCTTGGAGTGCCCTTTCGGGGGGCCAGGATGGCGTCAGGTAGCTGTGGAGTGCTAACAGACCCATAAATCATTCTTGTTTCACACTGTGCTAAACACAAATCATATTAGTTACAACACTGAAGAGCATCTAAGTAGAGAGAAGAGAAAGGCGAGGTAGAAAGAGGAAACTAGATTTAAATCTAATTGGTTTTCTGCGGGTGTTTCGCTGCTGTTGGCTGGGACACGGTGGCACATTCAGGGAGGGGGCAGGAGCTGACGTTCCTGCTCTGCTCCCCCTGGACACTGAACAACAGACGTGGGTGTCAAAGGTGGATGAGAGAAAGTGTGCCTTTGTGTATTCAGTATTGGTTGGTTTTTTTAAAATTACTTTTCCTCCCTTTTCTGTGACTGGGGAAGGTTAAAACAGTTGTGCTGGTTCCAATTCCTTTTTCATTACAAGATTAAATCTAAAACCAAATGAGAATTTCCAGGCTGGCAGAGTGGCCACGACCCCCCAGGGTCTGACAAGTGCCCAACTTCTTGGAGAAGGAGGATGGGATGGGATGGGATGGGATGAGATGGGACAGGCGGCTGCTGGGCACATCCTGGGGAAACCTTTCACTGACTATTAAAAGTGAGTTTCAGAGGGACAAAGTAAGGGAGGTTAAAAAGGAAATATGTCTATTTGGGATGGAAAACCATTTTAAAAGAAAGAAAAATTAGAGCGTACAGCAGGGTAAGTAGGACTGCAAAGTTAAGTAATTAATCACACCCGTTGTAATGTGGAAAGGAAATAAACGTGATAAAAGGATTTGTCTGAGCAGATTACAGGCAAATTAGAAAAAAAAAGGAGGGGTCATCACGGACTTGGGAATTGTGCTCTGCAGAAATCTTCAATCATCTCACAATCAATTCTGCATTTCCTTAATAGCGGTGTGAAACACGGCCCGCGCCGCACTGCCTTGGATTAACCGCCAACTGCAAACCATACATTAAATGAACTATTGAATATTTGTCTCTCAACAATACACTTGGAAATTGTTTATTTCCCTGCGAGGTCCTTCTGCAGAGCATTTAGGGTTCACCGTAACCTGGGCGGCGTGGTGCAGCCAGGCAGTGCCCGCTCTCGGTGCCTACAGTGCCCCCCGTGCCCAGCCCCTGCTCTGAGGACCCCCAATTATGGGAACGTTTTTTCTCGTAAACCCTTTGTTTGTTTCTAGAGACAATTACACCGAGTTTATTATACGACGTATGTTTCTCTGCAACAAACAATCTGCTTTATGGGTTTTCGTAGTAAAATACCAAGTCGCTGTGCTCACTAATATGATTCAGTTGCATTGTGTTCTCTGACCTTTAAGGAACTTGAAATCTATAATAACACAGTTCTACGGTGGATTCAGTAGTAAAAAGCCTCGGCTTCTGGGAAATTCTCTCTGGAAATAAGTGGAGCCCAGGTATGAAAGGAGTAATGAGGCACTTTAACCCCTCGGCTGCTGGCCTGCCTGGGGAGGCTTTGCCATCCCCGTGAGGTGCTGTTGGTTTATGGGTGCAGGATGAGGCTGGAGGTGGGAGCACAGGTCGCTGTGTCCCATCCCAGAGCTGGAGGTGAGGGGATGAGGAGAGGATGCAGAGGGGATGTGGAGGGGACCCGCTCTCGGCAGCAGGTTGGCTGCACTAACAGGCAGCTCTAGTGCAGAGCTGGTCGCCCTTGCCCGGCGGGCACAGCTGCTGGCAGCGGGTTGGCACAGGCTGTGCTGCTGCTTTCCTGCACGGTGGCACGGAAATGATTAACGCTGGTCTCATCCTGCCCACCCACCCACTCCCGTCTGCTTGCTCTGCTTTGGGTGCCCGGCCATGGGCAGAGGCACTGTTGAGCTCTGCTGAGGATGGGGCAGCCTGTGCTCAGCCCCTCACCATACTGGCAGCACAGGGGTCCCTTCATCACCAGTGCTGGCAAGAGCATGGTCCTGCCCTCCTGATCCAGCACAGCCCGGCCTCTGACCCTCCCTGCTCCTCTCCTCATCTGCCAGCACCCAATGGGACATGGCACTGCAGCCAGTTGACCCCATGGCATGGTGGAAGTTCAGGAGGTGCGGCACCATGTGCACACATCCGTCGTCCCTTAGCTCAGGCTGTTCTTCTCCCACTTGGAATTTATCCACAAGGTGCTTAGAAGAGATCTGCAGGTCTTGGTCTCGGACAAGGCTGGAGTGATCCCCAGCTCGTAGGTTGAGTCTGAGGAAGGGATTTCCTATCCAGCAGCTCATGCTGCTGGTCCCTCTCTGCATCCCCTGGCGTGACCAGGGAGACCTCAGGCTCAGGCAGGACACAGTGCTGCTGAGGAGGAGGTGTTGGTCCCCCCAGGGCCATTGGCTTCCCCATGACCAGAGGGATCCCTGGGCAGTGCCACTGCCTCCAGCCATGAGGTCTCTGTCCCATGCTTGGTTGGATGTTTCCAACTCTAATCATTGATTGCTTCTGTCCAGCCTCCCTCCATGGCAGCAGTGCTTCTCCTAAGAGGTGTTTGAGTGATTTCATTTAACTGAATGAAGGATGGGAATTGGCAAGAGACGGGGAACTTGAGCAGAGGAAGAAATAGCTCAGAAGTTTTTAATGATTACTTTTTCAGAAGCTGGAGGACAACACATGCCTGGCTCTAGGTGTTGGGTTTTTAAGAAAGTTTTCTCAGCCCGCTGCACAGACTTTTGGCAGAGATCTTTGTGAAACAGCTTTTCCACCGAGGAACAGGAGATCAGAGAACCGTTCCCTTTAACGCTGGCGCGTGTGTGAACTTGTAGGGATATCGTTTGAGGCTCTGCTAACCTTGTTAAAGGTCACCTTTTGATCCTGTCAAATACCCACTTTACCTGGAGATAAGATTTTAAAATGAAAGACGAAAGAGAAAGAGCTTAAGACAGAGGGGGAGCCTGGAAGCTGGCTGAGCCCGCCTGCTCCTGGCTGGTGGCAGGGGAGAGATCAAAGCGAGCCCTGGCACAGCCAGGCACTGCCAAGTGGGGTGGGAAGAGGGCAGCTGGGGCACCATCAGGTAGCCCCATGGCACAGCTAGGGCTGGCATTGCCACACGCCACCAGTGCTGAGCCTGTCACAGCCACCATCGCTGCGGCGCTGGCGAAGGAAACCACCGGGCCAAGGTCGCGGCTGAGGTCAATAAATAATACATGACAATTAATCTTAGAAACCTGCACCTCGCAGGAGAAAGGCGAGGACACTGCGGATCCTGGGCCGGGCTGTCAGGAGGATGCTTTGGCTCCGTGACAGCCCAGACGAGTCAATGAAAAATAAGCCTCTGCTGGGGTGAGTCACTGGGCACGGCTGGTGTGCTCCTGGTGCCACCGGTGCCCTCCTGCTGTGGCTGGTGCTGCCTGGGCAGAGTCCTGGGTGCCCAGCCATGGTTTCCACATAGCCTTCACGTGTGCCAGCCGGGAGCTGCCCATGCCAGGGGGGCTCAGCAATTGTTTGCCTCTTACAATCAATTCCCATTTGAGATGTTTTAAAATGTATAACGGTCTCCTTGAGACTACAGCATTCAGCAGGTGGTAACACTCAAAGCTTTTTTTTTTAATCTGTAGTAAGGATTTACAAAGGAAACCTTGACTTTTAGATTGATTTTTAAATAAGCATATATTTAGCTGTTAGTGCTTGAAGTACATATTGGATTATATTCTTCTGCAAACAGAATATTCTAATTGATCTTCCTAATAAATAATGAAAGGCAGCCCTGCTACATATAATTCAAGGTTACACCGCATTTGTACCAGTAGCACTGGGGAGATTTTTTAATGCTTGAAAGATTATTTCTTTTAAAATGTGAAAAAAACCTGTGTGGGGGGGAGGAGGAAGACTAAATGCTGAGCTTTTCTCTAGAATTTCCTTTTGTCATTTTCTCAAATGTAATTAGCAAATGTCACTGTTTGAGACCCTCATATACATATAAAACTGAAGTTGAAAGCCTTTCCTCCTGCCACAGTGGCCCTCTCGGGAGCGTGGCAGCCCCGTGGGGTGTGATGGGGCTGGACCCCCCTGTACCAGCCATAGTGGTGGGTCTGCAGGAGTCGGGAGGAGGGTGCTGCTCACTCCTGGAATGTGAGAGCGGCTGGAGGATCAATTTTAATGCTCAGCCTCGTATCGATCAGCGCCGTGATGGGTCTCTTGGCTGTGGCAGGAGCAGCTTCAAGGAGTCTCTGCTCTAGGACGGGCGCGGGCACCGACACACCCCAGTGATGTGGAGCTGCTGGGGCTGGCACTGCATCAGGAGCCTGTGTGGAGCTCAAGGCTCCGGGACCAGCCAGGCTCTCTGTGGGGACATGGGCAGTGGGGCCACCTCCACGTTCTCCCACACCTTGCTGTGTGCCAGGGCCAGGCAGCTGGTGCTGTGCGAGACACGCAGCCTGGGCAGCTCCACTGCCTGCTCCTGGGCACCACGGCCGGTGCTGGCTTTGGGGCACAGCCACAGCTCTTGGCAGCAGTGCAGAACAGCCAGTCTTTGCTGTTTGGTGCCCTGCTGCAGACATGTTCTGGAGAGTCTGGAGACTGCTCTTGGTGCTGGCTCACCAGAGCCCAGCAAATGGCCAGTGACAGCGGGGCCGTGCAGAGCTCGGGGGAGCGGCGTTATTACCGTTTGCAAATGTTGTGCAGATTCTCAGCTTGTAGAGCAGGAATTAATCACTCAGTGACATTGCAATTACCATACAGGATAGGGCATTTATTTGGCATTTAACTTGTAATTAGGGGAAATAACTATTTCTTCCCCGTGCTAAGAAAGTGCAAATTGCAAATGGCCAGGTTTGACCCGGCGAGTTTGTGCAGCTCAGCTGCATTGGCTTTGCCAGGGGGCAAAGAGCTTTTTTGTCCAGCTAAGGTGAAGTCTGCTATTAAAGCTGACATTTGTAGCAGTCATCCCTGCTCTGTACAAAAGCCTCTCACCCACAGGAGTGACAGTGGTGACAGTGAGGTGGGGAGGGCACGACACCTTACGAGTGGTCACTGGGGACAGGTCACCAAGGCCAGTACCCATCCTGCTGACAGTGACCACGAGGTGTGCCCAGGGGTGCAGGGCTGGGCATCCCTTTGTGTATAAGGAACTGCTCTGTAAAACATGGTATTTCTCCCCAATAACCTCAAACATCCTCGTCCCAAGGATTAGGAGAGGGGCCAGCTGGGCACCCAGTGCCAGACTGTGCAGCTGTGTGCCTTTATCCTTCCTGCTGGAGCAAGGCAGAGATTTCTGTGATTCCATGGTCTCGGGGGACAGGGCAGCCATCCCATCCCACCAGCTGGGGTGGGCTGGAGGGATGATGTGATGCAGAAGGCTACATCCCAGTTCCACCCTTTGAGACCATCAAAGCTCTTCATTTCTGAGCAAAATCCCATGAACTTCATGACTGGAACCCAAGTCCCTACTCCCCGCTGGGGACAGGCAGCAATCTGTGGCTGCACACGTTTGCTGCTGACCCTCTTGCTGCCATCCTGCCCCCCACTGCAAGAAGCTGTTCTTTGTAGAGTGCAGAGTGGTGCCCAGGGATGAGCCAGCACAGGTCTGCCAGGCAAGAGGAGATGTTGCCATCGTCCTTTCTGTGCTGGCAGCCACTCTCCCACCAGCTGGAGTGACGACCCGAGCAGCCAGCAAAGGCAGTGCCGAATTAAAGAGCTGCTCGCACCTCATGGGAAGCACACTTAAAAATATTTTATTTAGGTGCATGTCTGTGAATTTTTCCGCTTCTCTGCCCCTTGCTCCATACCATAGAGAACAGTGCCTGGAGCGCAGGAGTCTTGCTGGATGGAGTCCTGTGGTTCCTGGTGGGGAGAGGAGAGGGATGCAGAGCCAAGCATGTAGAGCATCCATACCCTGTGCTCTGTCTCCTGCAGCTCAAGCTGCTCATGCCCAGCATGCAGCAGCTGCTGGAGCTGCTGGTGTGGATCTGAGGTCCACGGGCTGCTGGGGTGGGCACGCCAGGCAGGAGCAGAGGAATGGACACAGTGTAGGGTCAGGAGAGGACAGAGAGACAGACTGTCAGACCCAGGCAGGACAGAGGGCTGCAGCTGGTGGCTGGTTATTAGCAAAACTACTCCTCATGGTTTTGCCTTGTGTTTGTTCTAAGAAGTCATGATGAATATGGATGTGAGTGTGCAGGGAGCTGGGATGGGTAATTAGTGCTGGGGTGGGAACTGCTGGGCTGTAATCCCAGCCCGGGGAGGGGACAGCGCTGTGGGTACCACGGGATCTCCTGGGCTGTGCCTGCCCCACAGGCGTTGTACCAGTCTGAGTTCATTAGTGCTCATAAAGCCACTCTGCATCCTTGGAGAAGAGCAGAGTGTTGTAGCTGCTGTTTTGATGTGCTAGGCAATGCAATTAGTTTAATTTCAGGAGGTTCCCAGCCAGCCAGCCCTCTCCCAGCCGCGGCACCATCCCCATCCACATGCTGCCATGCACCAGCTTGTACCGTCTGCCAGGCAGGAGACAGCAGCACCCTGTCTGCTCCTTCTGACCACCCCTTCCCTCCTGCCCTGTCCCTTGTGCTTGAATCATCCCCACTTGTCACCCTTTTGTCCCATTAATGGCCTGATGTCATCATGACCTGTGACTCTGGTTGCAGCAGCCACCACTGATATCATGAGCAGATGAAGAATAAAAGTCATCCTATTTATCCTTAGCTGTTTACCTCGATGTGAGCTCTGGGGATGCCAGTCCCTCCTTCCCAGCTGCAGAGGGGTTGGAATGACACCCTCATGCTACAGCCCCAGCTACTGGGTTTATTTATGTGTATAGACATGTATGTCCATATGTGTGTATATGTGTATATTTAGTAGGTTAGGAACTTGAGGACCATTGGTTCCAGCTTTTGGGGAAGCTAAAAGCCATGTCTGGCCTGTGCTGAGGCTGTAGGATATAAATCACCAGGGCCTCAGTGATGCCCTCCCACAGCCTGAGGTTTGCTCGGTGCCAGCTCTGATGCCCCGCTACCTGTCCCCAATGCATCCTGGGGATGGCTGTGGGGATGCAGGGGGAGACTGTTCCCCTGTGTGCAGCATCATGTGGACCCCAGCACCCCACAGCTCAGACTCTTCCAGTTCAGCCTGCAGTAATGAGGCTGCTGCTTCTCTCCAGGCTGCCTGGGGAAGAATGCCCGGCCTTTCCCTTTGTGCCCCATCCTTTGTCACTGGCTCTTTCTTCCTCCCAAGACATGAAAACTGAGGTCTGTCATCTTTCCCTCTCCCTTTGCCACAGATGAAGATGTCAGGCAGCTTGACTAGCTGTTTAAGAGATCTGCCATTACCTTTTTCCTCCTCCAATTCTTGAAATCATTTCATAGGGATCCAATTTTCTCTTTCATATTCACTCCTGCAAACAGATTTGAAAAACTCTTTGTTAGTTGAAATAGTCTCTGAAATGTGCTGCTGTATTTCTTTTTGCTATTCTAATTAGCCTTTTAACTCAGTGCTGCTTGTATTTATAGCTGGCTAATCCTCCCTCTCCAGTCCTCCTCCTCCAGAGCAGAACATTTCCACTGTTTAAAAGCCGTTTGCTCTTTCCTGTTTTCTGTTTCCCAGTTCCTCTGCTATTGCTGTTTAAACGCTCCAGCTCTCGACTGAGCTTCCTGATCAGACACAGGGTCTCCTTTGCTGCAGCACCTTTCCCCAAGCGAGATTCAGCTCCAGGCTGGCACAAGCCTTTGAGCAGCTGCCTCGTTTCTCTCCTTCAAGATTATTTCAAGACCGCCTATTTTAGGTGTTCAGCTCCTGCCATCCGCTCCTGCAGAAATGGGCAGCCCAGGGTGGGTGTGAAGAAGACCCGAGCCACTCTCTCCGTTCTGGCTCTGCTCGTGTGGGTGGGAGCCTCTCACACGGTTTTGGTCCCCATGGTCTCATGTCCTGCCCTTCTCAACCACAACCATCCAGAGCATGATCTGAACATCCAGATCATGATCTGAACATCTCAGATTCCTCTACTCAGAACAGCTTCTGCATCTGTGCAAAGGCAGCAACACATCCCCATCCATCATCCTAATTAATCGCTGTAGTTTAAAATACATTTTTACTTTTTGATGCTTTTATGTACTTAGGAGCTCGGATGAATTGCTCTGCTATGGTTTCCCAGTAAGCTCCTTGGCTTAGTGCTGGTGCCCGTGTTGTGGTTTCGCCGGGTGGGGGTCTGAGCATGCACTTATCCCCCGAAGCCCAGGGGAGAGTACCCCGTAAGAACCCTTTTTGCTGCACGCCTTGACTTAGGAGCAATTCCCCTGCTAATGCTTTAGCTCTGCATTTACGCAGCTTAAGATAACTCAGAGCTCTTCTGGAGCGGTGCCAAATCGTAGCATAAAATATAAAAATGTCTTGCATGGTGCAAAGCTTTATCTGTAGGCTGGAGATGTAGGGCTTTCCCTTTATGTGGCCCTCCTGCCAGAGCTTTTCATAGCGTGGTTTCAAAGAGCAAATATGCAGGAGATCTGCTGGCTTAGCGCAATTCCTAAATGCAGATAAGGCTTACAGCCCTCGCGCCAGGTAGGAAGATTCCAGCGACAGTTAAATGTGCCTGATTGTGCAAATCTCTGGCTGTGGCAAGGAGAGATGGGGAGCTCAGACAGATGGTCTGGCACGGAAGGTACTTGCTGGGAGCCTGCTAAAGCACTCTTCTGAAAAGGCGCCCGGATTGCCTCGTGGCAGAGCACCTTGACGAAGGAAGGTGAGGAGCCCCAACTCCATCAGACCACGGGCTGGGTCCCACCACCACAGGGCACGGTTTTCACAGGTCCCTCAGCCTGTCGCATTCCTCTGGGGTGGGCTTGACCAGCCTCAATGTGTGGTAACCAAACAAGCAGAAGTAACTGATGCTGCTGAGCTGAAGAGCATCCCCTGTCCAGAGAGAAACGCCCTCGGTGGTGGGGAGCAGTGGGGATGGTGCAGCATCAGGAGTGATGGGGCAATCAGAGCACGAGGGCTGGACACTTTGTGCCTGAAGCCTGTTTGTGGGGTTGTTGGTCATCAGGAGAATGTGCTCCTCTGCTCTGGAGAGCCCCTCTCAGCACACCAGGCTCAGTGGGGAGAGGAGAGTCGCTGGGAGGAGGAGGGTGCTTAGATATAAGGCAATGCTGAGTGCAGGGTGAGGAGGTTGTGCTTGCCAGGGACTCTGAGAAGTAGGGGAAACCAGGACTGTCTTCCTAATACCACATTCTTAAATGCACACATCTGTTACCAGTGAGTTATTTGCTCCACATAAAATATTAGTCCTTGTCAAGATACATCTTTCCTGTGCATAAACTGCATATTTTGATGCCTTGTTTCTTTATTCAATCTCTCTGCTCCCAGAAATTCATCTCCATTTTATCATTTGCTCAATTCTCTTTGTGTTGGCATGGCATTTATGAGATAGCCACAGCATTAATCCTCTGCCTTGGGAACCTCAGAAGCCCCAGCTGAGGAGAGGGGCTGGCAGTGAACCCAGCCATGGGGCTGCCCGTGGACATCAGGATCCATAGGGCAGGATCTGGTACTGGCAGATGCAGCACGGAGAAGCAGATGTGGGTGGGTGGCAGCTTTGCAGGGACCCTCAGGTTTGTTCCAGGAGTGCTGCTGAGAGGCTCAAACGTGGGCTCTGGCCAGAGGCACTGAGACCAGCTCGTCCCACGGTGACCTACCTGCTTCTCAGCAGCCACGAGCTGAGGACAAAGCATCAAAAGAGCCTGAATGAGCATGGAAAGCATGTGCTGTCATCTCTCCTGCTGCCACGTAGCTGCTGACCCAAGGAAACCTTGGCAGACCCAGTAGCAGCCCTGAGTTTCACCAACATTTGCTAAGAAGCTCAGTGATTTCCAAAAGATGATGCTCTAGAAGTCACAGTGTGAGTGTTCCTCAGCATCTGCCCCTCCTGTGGACATGACCCCCATGTAGGGACCTCTATATCTTGTGCTCTGAACGGTTGCCCATGACTTTGCAGATGGCAACCTCTTTAATAATTCTCCACTCCCGGAGGGAAGGAAGGTCCATAGATCTCAGGGAAGGTTTCAGGATGAAAAATAACTTTTATTACATTTAACACTGGGTCATAGCGTAGGAAAAAAATTAAAAGATAGAGCAAGAAAGCCCATGAAGAGAATATTTAGCTACCAGGATTAGCCTTGGCTGCCTCAGCATCTCAGAGTCTTCACCACCCCAGTGTGGATGTGATGCCCCAACCTCCTTCATCTAGCCCCCATCAGATCTGGCATCTCAGCACCTTGCATCTGGCTTTGGGGTATCACACAGACCTGGAGGAGATGGGATAAACCATCCCTCTGTTCTTCAGGCTCAGGCTGCTCCCCAGCCTCCCCAGATCTGCTTTTTGATCCTTCCCCAAAGTAGCATTCCCTCAGCTGGTGTTCCCTGCTCGCAGCATCCCTAAGACCTTGCAGTAAAACTTTACACATCATTTATCATGAGATGTATTAACGGTACAAACAATCTCTTAGCTTCCTTTTATCTCAGCATGCCCACCATGTGGTCTGCTCATGACTATTAGCAGCACAGATGACAGACTAGGCAGTGAGAGGATGTTTTCTAATTTGCTTTCCTCACCCCATCACATTAGGGGGGGTTCCATCCCCTGTCTGATCTGAGAATAGACTGGGAGGAAGTTTGTAGTATGCAAGGGTTAAAGTTTTGTGTGTCATCATGCACAGACCAAGAAGATTTCTGTCCGTTTCCCAGACCAGTCGGTATTTTTTAAGCATCATAAATCTGTCTCCTTGCTGCTAAAGCCAGCAAGAAATCACGGCTCAGTGTGTCAGTCTCCAGTCAGGCTCTTGTCCTGATTTAAGCAAACCCATGCAACTGGTTGCTACTGTATGCGAATGCAAAAGTAAATGCCTCATCTGCTATGCTGCTGGTGGTTCTGCAATCATTAATCTAATGAAACTGATAATAACTCTTGGGGATGTGGTTCTGGGTGAAATCTCAACTCAACCAGAGACATGCTGTGCAGCCCTTACATTCAGGGAGTGATTTGTTATCTGCAGGATGGAGGCACCTGTAAGGAGCAAGACAACTCCTGGAAAAACTAGATGCTGCTTCTTGGTGGGGAGCAAACTGGGGGATATTTGCTGAAGGAGCTGCACAAGCAACACTGAACCTACAGGTCCTGGGCAGTCCCCGGGGCAGGGACGGTCAAACATGACATTTGTAAGAGCCTAAAGAACCTGAAGTGTCCCTGTCAGAGCTGACCGGGCACCCTGGAGCCCAGCCCCATGTGTCAACAGCCTTTCCCAGCAGTGTGGGATGTCCATGCTTCTGGTAGTTTCTGGTAATGCTTGTTTTCATTCTTGCTTGCAATGAAGAGTTGAGAAGGAGCAGCCAGTGGAGAGACTGGAGGTTCTGCTGTCAGGGAAGGGGCTGTCCTTATTTTGCCCTCATGGAAAGGTCTCCTTGGTATCTGAGGACGATGCACCGAGATGCCCATGGTGGCATCTCTTGGCATTAGCCAGAGATGTCCTTCCACACCAGGGGTACCTGAGAGTGGAGGGTCCAGCAGGGGCTCAAGGTGCCAGTACATAGGACTCAGAGACATAGCCGGGAGACTGCTCTGCTTAACATTACACCATTTTGTCTTCTTTATGGCGGAGGCTTTTACAAGAACATGCAGTTTTTGTCTGTGCTCCAGCAAGAGGAAGAAGGATGCTTAGAATCCGGTGCTGGAGAAATTGGCTGAGGATCAGAGATCTGTGCCAGCCCTCTTTGCTCTCCCAGAATCTGCGGCAGAGATGCCTGGGAGCGTTTCTGAGGCGTTCTTTTTGCCACAAAAAAGCTGCTAAGTCAAAACCTAAACAGTTTGCAAACTAAAGTTGATTTCGATGAACCTTCAGATTTTAAAGTGTTTGTGGGAGAAGTTCTATTGTTGACAGAGTACCTTCTTTCAGCTGCTCTAATGAACAGGTTGGAAAATGAGTCAGAATTTGAAGGCCTAATTAATTCAGACCTAACATGAAAAAAAAAAGTAAACCTAATAGTGCTGAAATCTGGAAAGGCTGAATTTCTGTAGCCCCCAAATAATTCACTGAGAGACCATAATGTTTTCCAAGACAACGATCTTTCATCCATATGGGGAGAGCTTTTTATGTTTCAGAATCTCTTCAGGAGAGGAGAGCCATTCCTGGCTGGTCTATAAGGAGAGCTTGTGTCCATATGAGCCGGGCAGGCGCTGAGACAGTGAGAACAGGAGCTGGTTCCAAGCCAGCCCTTCATGTCCAGGGGTCCAGTGCTCCCCAGCCAGGAGCATTTCTGAGGACACCTCCCCAGAGCAGCCACAGCTGTGGAGAGCACCCTTAACCTACAGAAATTCAGGGTCCCTCACTCTGCACTTGTCCTCCCTCCTCTGCTCAGGCTCATCAAGTGGTGGGTACCAGTTGGGAGCTTCCCCTGAAACCTGCCCCATTGTAGCTGTTGTCTCCCCAGAGAGGTCTCCTGGGATGGTGATGGTTTTCTGGCAGGTTTTATGCACTTCTGAGGGGGCAGAGGGAGGAAAGTTTATGGCTGCGTTTATGAGGAGCATGAGATTATCTGCATAGGCTGGAAAAATCACAGAGGCTATATAAAGAAGGGAAAGTACCATCCTTTGGCAAATGGAGTGAATTGGTATTAGCCTGCAGTCAAAGAGGATCTTAAATTATTGTTGTCTTTTTTGTATTGCTGTACAGCAGTTTAAAGATAAAAGCCATCTGGGAAGAGTTGAGATAAGTTGTGGGGGGAGCCAGACAATCGTAGATGCACTGACTGCAGCGTGCTGAACTGGTCTCCCAGAGCTGAGGTGTGGGAGCAGGCGTGTGGTGAGTCCCTTTGGCTGTCCCCAGGCCCAAGGAGGGGGCTGAGACCCTCAGCTGTGGAAGCCCACCCGGCAGAGGAGGGAGGGAGCTGTGTGCCCTGTCCCGGACAATCATGGGGTGCAGTCAAGGGCTTTGCCTGGCCCACAGCTGACTGCAGGGAGGCTAATGGAGTGAAAATCCCTCAAATCAGCTGGCCCCTGCCTGGATCTGTAATTTAAACATGGGTTTATTAGAAATAATTAATTTAGCCTGCAGCAGAACAGCGCAGGGAGAGCAGCATGGCTGTTTGTGCAGGAGCTGGCATGTGATGGGAAGGGGAGCTGGCAGCACTGCGAGCGGGGGAGCCCAGGAGGCTCCCCTGTTCCCCAGCTCCCCTGTTCCCCAGCTCCCCTGCTCCCCTTTTCCCCTGCTCCCCAGCTCCCGCTTTGTGGCCAGGAGACCTAACATGCTGGGAGCACTAATTGCACAGAGCACTCATTAAAGCTGTCAATCTGGAGCGCTCTTCTTGGGAGACCTTTCCAGGCAGGAGAACATCCCGGGACCGTGCCCGGGTGAGGTGCTGGGTCGCAGTGGCTGTGGCAGTGCCCAGCAGGACCCAGGGCTGGTAATCGGTCCCCCTGGCAAGCGGCGAGCTGGAAGCATTACTGTAATCTAGTCTGCAGGAGATAAAAGCCCGAACAAGCTTTGCAGAGTCAGACAAGGATAAGCACCGACAAAGTCTGGACTGTTTTTTCAAATGATAATGGCTTTCCTTAATAAAACACCCAACACAACACCCTGGCAGGGCTGAAAACAGCAAACGGCAAAGGCTGCGTGGCCACCGCAGGAGCTTTGTCCTTGCTCCTTGCTCGGGAAGGTGGGAGAAGCACCTGGTGGAGCCTCTCCCACCCTCCCGAGCAAGGAGCCAGGGTAAGGAGCTGGGTGCATCTGGGAAGTCCAAGTGCCCACTCTGCAAGTAGCACAAGGACTTATCCTGGTGCCAGCCAAGGGACGTTAGACCTGCACCGGCCTCGCTGGGACTAAGTCACCGCCTTGGGACTAACAGTGCTGGAACACAAGCTTAAATCAGGCAGGACGGGCACAGGGCGAGTGAGTCTTTGAGAAACTCTATTAATGATTCCCCCACGGCTTCAGAATCTTTATGCGGTGCTGCTTTTTGAATTGCTTGCATTCACACAGCAGCTTGAGGGGAGCGATAAGGCTCATGAATATGGAAATTCTTCTCAGAGGGTGGAAGGGGGCTTGCTGGGACCTGGGGTGTTTTCCTGAAACGCTCACATCCTGGCTCTCTTTGAGCACCGTGTGTTGAAGCGATGGGCAGCTCGGGCTGAGCCAGACCCTGGGGCAACCAGCACCAGCATCACCCAACCTGACCCAGCCCTGGGCAGCCAGCGCTGGAGCAGGGACCAGCAGCGCCTGGGCCAGTTCCTTCTCCAGAGGAGAAGAGCAGGGGCCCAAGGAGGTGCTTGGGGAGCACTGTGAGGGTGGGCAAGTGGTCCCTGTGCCTGTGCCCAGTTTCCCAGCAGTCTCTGTGGGGCTGGGATGCACCATGTGGTCTGCAGGAACAGGCACGTTCGGTTCAGCAGCAGAGTGTCCCCACCAGCAGCAGAGCCCAGCTCCACGCTGTTTGCCCAGTGCAAATGAAGTGGTTTTCCAGTTTCTTGGCACTGAACACTCCTCTCCCTGCTAATCTGCCTGCCGGATTGGAGCTAAACTTCCCCTTGCTCCTCACAGGCATCTGCCCGGGAAGTGGGCAGCAGCCAGAGCCTGCAGCTCATAACAGGGAACCCCAGTGTAGCTGGGGCTCAGCATCCCATCCCTCCAATCCCTCCAGTGCCGTGGTGCTCAGCATCCCAGCCCCCTGACCCGTCTGTCCCAAGCTGTGGGGACAGTCACCCCACCCAGACTGTGCTCAGCACGGGTGCTGGCTGTGCTGGGGGGTGCTCCTGGGTGCTGCTCCAGACTGCTCTGCATACATCCACTCGGTATTGATCGCGCTAAAAATCTTTAAAGATTAACTTCTGGGAACAAATATAACATCTTTATGGAGCGCTGGGAACAAACTGCTTTCGCATTCGGGTGGCTGCTCCGTTGCACAGAGACATCTGTTTGCAACAGGATGCACAGAGCAAATGATCTGTCAGGGTTTGAGGGGACGCATCCATGAGCGGCTGCCTCCGGTGCTGGCAGGTAGAGGTAACCTTGCCATCCGTGGCAGCTGCACGAGGAGCACTCCAGGGCTGCCTTGGCCACGCTTGTTACTACACCGAGTTCCTGGCCTGTGCTTAACATCAGCCGCTGCCTTCGCTGCTCCCGACCTCCAGCATCACGACAGGCAGGGCAGAGCCTTCTGGAGGTGTGGAGGGAGCAGCCGGCAGCAGTTGGATATGTCCCAACTCTGAATTCATCTCTTTGCCACAGCTCTAGAGAGGTTTTTTTGAGTTCTGTGACTGCAGAGCACGCCTGGAGATGGGGGCTCTGGCTCTCCTGCAGACAGGCTCTGCAGCACAGGACAGCAGTGGCTGCGTGATAAAGGGTCTGGGAGGAACGCTGGGTACGTTGTGTCGTCTGGAAAGATGCACAAGGAGCTGGTGGTGTGTACAAGCAGGCTTTGCATGGCATGGTCAGAGCTGTGCAGGTGATGGGAGGTGGGTACCATGGCCAGGTTTAACCACAACAAGACCTGCAAGGTCAGCGGGGGGTTCACCATGCCTAGGAGGAAGCCAGCGCAGATACAGCAGCGCTCTTGCCTCCCCAAATTTCTGGAAAAACTGCTGTAAAAATAGAATTTATGAGTTGAGGTAATTTCATTCCTTCACCTTGCAGTCTGCTCTTTCAAAGGCTGGCCAGAGCCCAGGTTCCTGCTGGCAGCGGCCGGGCAGGAGCGGGTCTCTGGTGCGGGGTGGCAGACACAAGGTTTGCCTGGAACCAGCCCTGTCCCACCACACTTTGTGAGCCTCTGCTCCCAGGCAAGGCTGAAGCTGCAGCTCCTCCGTAGAATTGTAGATACCCCCGGGGAGACTGTGGGTTGGTGACACATGCACATGGAATAACCTGCTGCAAAGGAATAACCTCCAGCAGAATCAGTGTGTAGGAACCTGAGTAGAAAATGCCCCCACCAAGGGGGGAGACCTCGGTGAGCAGGTTTCTGCCTCGTCAGGCGAGCTGTGAATGAGTGAGTGAGCCTTTACCCAGAGCAGGGAATCTTCATTAGAAATCACGCCGTGATTGATAGTGGGAGAAGCAATATGGGTCATCCTGTCCATCTCACCAGCCAGCACTTGTGCATTCCCTCTGGGATATCTGCCAGGGATCTCTGACCCGTATCGTGCCACGGAGTTTCCCCCTTTCCCTGGGATGGCAATTCTCTGATTAACATGGTTTGCTGCCAGGAAACTTTCTCCGATATTCAGTCTGTTTTCCTTATGTTAATTTCTTGCCATTACAGCACCCTGATTAATTACTCTGTTTATGCCTCTAGAATATTTGCAGGCTGTTGCCATTGATGCAGGAACACTTCATAGAAGAGAAATGTCTGTAGATCTGTAATTGCTTAATGAAGTGCCGATAGACAGGAATCAAGAATATTCACTGTTATTCGGGGTTTTGTAGGACAATAAATGTCTTTATGGTCTGCAGAGGATGCAGCTGTGCCCCAGGTTATGATCACCTCATAGCCAGACTGGCCTGGCTCCAGCCTTCTGCTCACCCTTGTAGTCTCCTCCATAGCTGGCTGATTTTGCTGCCATTGCTCGGGCAAAGTGATGTCCATAAGGGCTCATCCCACAGTCTCCTTGTCCCAGGGCATCTCCATGGCAGAGGGAGTTCACAGGGCAGACGCTGCTCTGCTGATACTTCCACAGCCTCTAAATACAAAGATGCTCCAAAAGGTCTTCTGAGTCCCCTGCAAGGCTCCCCTGCCTTCTCAAGTCAGAAGAAAAGGATCCGTTAATGTTTAGCTTCATTTCTGTTTATCAAAGAAAAAAAGCTTTTGTCAGGCATCAAAGCCCGGATTTAGGACACAAAGCAAACTGCTTCTGAGAAACCGGGGAAGAGAAACGGTTGTTTGAAATTACCAACTGAACTGGTGAGTCTGAAACCTGCAGTTGGTGTTTAGCCGAACAGAAGAGGCTCAGGATAGTCCCTGTCTGCTGGCAGCATCTCTGGAGGCTGGAGCTCCATCCAGATCTGGAGTCTGGGGTGCTGAGGATGCAGACTCTGCCCCGAGTGGGTTTTCAGGGCCACAGGATGGGCTGTGTCTGCAGCTGGAGCTGGACCCAGCTGAGCCATAGAGCAACCCTGTGCCTTGCCAGGGCTGGTGGCAGAGTCCTCAGGAAGCCCAGAACAGGTTGAAGCAACTGCAAGGAAAATGTAAAATAAACATGTGGCCTGAAGTCTGGATGTGCAGTTTATTTTAAAACCTAATAACTCCAGATAATTGATAGTGGAGTGCAGTATTTTCAACGCGTTGGATTACGAGCGTCTGTCGCTCACAAGAAGCTGTAACCTTGAGCTATGAGACATTATTGGCAGTATTTAACACAAATCTGTTTTCCATCATTGTCAAATCCCACTTCAATATGCACCACAGGAAGAAAGCCGAATACCAAATTGATTTCTTTAATGGGAAGTGTTCTTCAGGAGATACCAACCTGTGTGGAGATGCATTAATAGGATTACAATGGAACCTTTTTATTTCACTTTATTTTTTATGGAGATTTTTTATGGAGATTTCCTATCCTGACACGCCTGCAATACGCTGCTTGGCCACAGATGTTGCAAGGCAACCCTGCCGTGAGGAGATTGCCTTTCTCTGGAGATGGAGCTCATGAACTTGGGGCTGCTTCTGTAGTGGGTCTGCCAAGCCCTTGCTGCAGGGACCAGCCTGGGAAACAGCATTTGCCAGACACCAGAGAAGAGCTCACCATGAGCTGCCCGCCTGGATATTGGGATGAGACCTGGGGGCACTCGGCTTATCCCTCCCTCTCCTCACCCAGAGCCCATTCACCTGTAGGACACCAACCCTTGGGGACAGTGGGGAGAAGCATCTGTAGAAAAGCAGGAGACAAATGATCATGGGCACAGGAGCAAGAGGCTGAGCGCAGTCCCCATCCAGGCCTGACCCAGACCCACTGTGACCCCCCTCTCAGAGCAGAGCAGACACTCACCCCAGTGATGGTTCTTGCCCTTCTCTGGCCATTGCAGGTGCTACAGCCTGGGCACAGCACAGGTTGGGGTGCTTGGGGCTGTGCCCTGGGCAGTGGAGTGTGGGAGCTGGCACCGAGTGTGTGCCAGGCAGGGAGGAGCAGTGCTTGCCTTCTCCGGGAGCGTGGGAGTACTCTGAAGTGCTAAGGTAATTACCTTCTTCAGTGTAAGCTAATTGACAGAGAGCTAATTGACTTTTTAAAAGTTGCCCTTTCCCTTCCCTGAGCTGGGCGACAGCCCCTGGAGCTCCTCTCAGCTGCTCCTGCCGAGGTGGCCTGAGCTCCCCAGAGCACAGGGCAGATGCGAGGCTTGGCGGGGGGTCCTGAGCAAGGGCAGCTGCTGCATCGGGGGGTCTGGCAGGTGGGATGAGGAGCTGGGGAGGCTCTACCTGTGCTGAAGAGCTCCTGGTTGTGCCACAAGCCCTGGAACGGGTCCTCGTGACAACTGCTGACTCGGGTGTAGCTTCAGTGCTCAATGGTGCCACATTAAAATGTCTATGTCAGAGTCGTGGGCAACTGTAAAGCGGTTTACAAGTCTGGCTGGCAAAGCTGAACCTTTTCTTGTGATATGCTGAGGATTTATGTCTGTAAATAGAGAGGAGATGTGTAGGAGGCGTAACTGGTAACTGGGCTGCGGGGGCTGGAGGTTTGCTCCTCGCAGCCGCTCCGCACCCGCCACAGGTTGTTGGTGCCCAGCCGAGGATCTCTGCATGGAGCTGAGGCTTGGAGCTCCCCAGGGACCATGCTGAAGGATGGTGGTGAGGCCGGGAAGAGCCACTGGCCACCAGTCACCCCTCAGCCACTCTGGGACTGGGAACGACAGAGCCCAGGGACCCCCAGCTCCAGTGTAGACCCAGGCCCTGCTCTCCAGAAAACCATCAGAACCAGTTGGATTAGCTGGATGCTCAGAGCAACCTAGTGCATGAAGGGTGCTGCTGCTGGGGTCTGGCACCTTGTCCACCAGCACCTGCCTCTGGCTTTGGCCAGCAGGACTCATCCTGCTACTCCCACTGGTCTGGCAGCCACCACAGGGAGCAGGGGATGCCCATCAGGTGCTCCTGCTGTTCCCTGCCAGCTGCCCCACTTCTCCTGCACTGCTGGAGCAGTAACGTGTCTCAGGCAGGTAGAAATAAGCTGCCACTGTGATGGATAAGAAAATCACAGCAGCAGTTAGGGCGGATTATGGCTCTTTTCTTCTCTGACAGGAAGGAGACGTCTCCCCATACGAGCCTGAGGTTGCCCAGGGCAGCCACCGCCACCATCCATCACTTCTGGTCCCCAAGTGCTCCCAAACTGGAGATGTGTTTGGTCTGAAACACATCCCCACAGGATGAGGCTGCCAGGCAGGTTGGAGCTGATGAACACTCAGAGCTCCCTCTCAGGCAGGGAAGTTGTCCCACTGCCTCCAGCAAACACTGCCCATCCTTGGAGCTGCAGAATGCACAGCAAATACTGTAGGCTCTTCCCTGGGCAGGAGCACTCTCGGGGCACACGCTGTGCCACGTTCCCCGCTGAGGGGCACTGCAGACACCCAGCAGCACCCCGAGCCCCACCAACAGACTGTCTGGGGATGTGTGGCTGTCAAACAGCATCGATCCAGGCTCTGCCTTATCTGAAACCCAACCGAGTGCAAGGAAGACACTCCACTTAACAAGCACAATTAGGGTGGCACGGCCGTGACACAGAGGCAGGAAAGGAGCTTGGCCACGGTGATTAATCTGCTGGTAGCACTGTGTACCACGGCAGGGCTGCAGGACGGGCTGACCCCAGCTCTGCTTTACTGTAACCCCAGTTTCCTGGAAACTTGAAAGTACAGGAGAAGAAATGTTTCCTTTAGGAAAGTTTGTGGGAACGCAGTGCCCGCTTTTGAAACCAGAGCTGCTGATGTTGTCCCTGGCAGCCAGGGCAGGCACGAGCTCGGGTTGGGATGGGTGACATGGCATTGCCCTGTGATGGCAGAGCCTTGGTGGGATCTGGTGTGCCAGGACGGCTGCCTTGGGCAGGACAGGGCACAGGTAGGCAGTGCCACTGCACTGCCAGTTGGAATGAAGCCACTCACAGCACAGAACCCAATTGCTGCCGAGGCCGTGGCCATTTTCCTCCCATGCAACTCGAGGCTTCTCCAGCTCCTTCCCGGCCACGCTGCCCTGGCACTGCTGGCACAGCCTCCCCATGGACAGCACCAGCTCCCAGCACCGGGGCCCCCACTCTTGGCAAGCACCAGAGATTTTATTGGCTGTTTGCTAACGGAGTTGGAAATTAACATGATTATTTTGCATAGTAATTGGCAGCATGTGTGGTGAGGACATCAAAATGCAGAGAAACTGGAAGTGAGGAGATTTAGTGAAGCAGAGCGTTCGGGGGGGTTTAACGGTGCCTTCAGATGCCTGGTCTGCAGCTGGGGTCCCTGCAGCATGTGCTGCTGGCTGGGGGCAGTGGGGATGGAGCAGCCAGTGCCGTGCAGGGGTGCCCGGTGCCCACCACGGATGGCAGGCACCCAGTGTTCCGTGTGGCACCCGCCGCAGACAATGGCAGCGGAAGCTCCCCTCCCACGGCGCCATACGGGAAGGCTTCTGTCACTGAGACGCCGCCGGGAGGGGAGCTCAGATGTGGCAAGGCAGGATCCTCTGAGCTGCGTCCAAGTACCCACCTAAGAATAGTCTCTCTCTCCAGAAGGGTGGGTGGTCCTGGCCTCGCTCCATGTGTGCCCAGCACCCCCATTCTCCTCCTGACTCCTGCAAACCTGTCGCTTGTCCCCAGCAACTGGTGGTTGGTGTGTGCAGGGCCTTGGTGTAACTCAGGAGTTGCACAGAGAGCACAGTTCTTCTCCTTCCACCTCCATCTGCGCCCCACCTACACGAAAGCAGAAGCCCTGGCTTTATTCAGCAGCTCCTTCCCCTGTTGGTAGCAGGCCCTCTGCTCTGCCTGTCATGTCTGAGTGTAGCAGCTTTTCTCAGGTGATAAACCCGGCTCGGTGAAGCCAGACTGTGTCAAACACACTGTTCTGTGCTGAACACAGCCCCGGCAGCGTGTCCTGACAGAGCCCCCGTGTCCTGTCAGTCAGGACACGGCACATCCCACACGCGTGGCACTGGGAGCTCCCGCTCCAGGAGCACAGCAGCAGGAGCCTTCCTCCCTGCTTACTAACCACTGCAGACCTTTACCTTTGGACCAATGAGCTGGGAAGGTTTTCTTGCTGGTTATAATCCCAGTATTAGTATGCAGGTGAAAATGCAAATCAGTGTAGATGAGGCTTCTTGGATGGCAGTGGAAGTCAAGGATTTAATCTAGCCTGATCTTGGGCGTAGTTTAAGCTCCTCAAAACAAGAACACGTAACCTGATGCAAAGATTTCATCTCAATAACCCTCACTGTCAACAAGCTCCAGGAGCCTTTGTTTGCCTTAGTGATGATGTTCAGGCAGAGGTGAAGTGCTCAGTGCCCAAGAGCATCCCCAATGCGCTGCTGCAGCAGCACCTACAGTCTCTGCCCCGTGTTCCTCCCTGCTCCTGGGCTGTGCCCATTCATCCCCAGCACCCCCAGACCAACCTTCTTCTCCAAAAACACAAGACCTCGGGCAGCATCTTCCTCTCTCTTCTATCTACCTCATGTTGCTGGTGGGAACCCCCAGTTTCCCTCTCCAGGAACCCTGCTGCAGGCCAGGACATTCACTCTGAGCCGTGCTGGAGTCCTGGCCTGGGCAAATGAACTGCATCCCTCTGAGCTTTAGTATTTCATCATAAGAAACTAATTGTCATTTGTGCCAGGTTCTGGGATTTCTTCTGCCAAATCCTGCCTGCTTCCCTTCGATATAGGGGCCAAAGCTGCAGAAGAAACAACCAAGCCCCAGGTTTTGATCAGAGCTTGCAGCAACTCAATTTGCATGGCATCTCCCATGCAGCAGTGCCCAGGGATGGCATCTCCCATGCACCAGTGTCCAGGGATGGCATCTCCTATGCAGCAGTGCCCAGGGATGGCATCTCCTATGCAGCAGTGCCCAGGGATGGCATCTCCCATGCCGCAGCCTCGAGTGCACTTGGGCTGCTGCTCCCTGGGCAGGCTGAGAGGGAAAGTCTCAGGCACGCACCAGCCTACTTGGTAAGTGAGCACTTAATTAGCCTCTGTGTTGAAGCCCAGTCCCCAGGAGCTGTACATAGGAGCTGTGGGGACAGGAAAACTTCCTTAGCAAGAACAAGCAGTGAGCCTGTGCTTCCCAGACCTTCCTTCCAGAGCTGGAAAGGCTTCACACCAGGAGCACGAGCCAAGAAATGCTGGCAGCACCAGGCAGCTGAGCACAGTCCTCACTGCTCCATCCTTGCGCATAAATTAGCTCCAGGCTCTGAGCTAAACAAAGGGCCCTGAAATAATTCTGCATTTTAATAAAGTCAGCGTTCGTGCCACTGTCATCCTTACAGAAAGGGAATTTGCATTTCTTTCTGCCAGCTCACTCTGCACAGCCTGCTGGCACTGGAGACCAGCCGCACTCCCTGCACCCCCACCAAGGACTAAGGTGCATTTTGTAGTTAATCCCTGTAACACCAGAATTGCAGGGTAGGGCTGCTCTAAACCCCAGCCCGGAGAGCACACCAGCATCTCCAAAGCCCTCCAGTGTGCAGGTTTGTCTAGAAGGCAGCACTCTCCAGAACCCTCCTGCTGGTGCCCGTGCATCCCCCCAGCCTCCCTGCTCTTCCCTCTGGCAGGTTCCAGCCTGGTTTACTGGGAGCCCAGGGGGGAAGAGCTGGTGCTGGCACTTCTGCTTTGTCTGTCTGTGAAGTCTGGAAAGAAACAAACTGCAGCTTCTCCTTCTCAAGGGGAAGGCATCTCCTGGGCTCAGAGCCTGCCACGAGCTGTGTCTCCTGCACACAGCACATGGTGAGCACCCAGTGAACTGGTGAGCAGTGAACCCAGCACCCATCCCACAGAGCCCTGTCCCTCTGGCACAGGGTTGCTAGAGCTGAGCAAAGCTCCGGATGCCCGATTGGCAGCATCCCTGCTGTGGGGGGCTGGCAGTGCCCCCCTTGTTCCACTCACCTCCACCATGCCAGGGCCTCCCTCTTGCTACAAGGAAAGCCCCGATCGTAGCTTTCAGCATGTTCAATTACTGTCAGTTAACAATGATTAATTTACAATTAAGGGCCTCTAAAGGGTAGTGTGTGTGTTAAATAAATATTGATCTTTCATTTGTGGCCACAGATATATTACCCCAGCTACGGGAAGTGCGGCGGTGCCGGGAGCTGCCTCCACTCCCAGCCCAGCACGGGGAGAGCTGCAGGAGCCCACGGGGTCTGCCAGGAGAGGGGCTGCCCAGTGCAGGGGGGTTCTGCCCAGCCTCATCCCAACCAGGAGCTCTGTGGGCTCAGGGATGGAGGAGGATTGCTTCTCTTGGGGTGTTCCAGTATCAGCTGCAATTGCTGGCTCCTGTTCCCACTTGCAGAAGGTGTGAGAGCAGGGGGGTGCAGGGAGCTGGAGCTTTTCCTCCTGCACAGCCCCTAATTGGCCATCCAGAGCTCACTAGGGTTTCGTTAGCACCTGGACAATGTCACAAACTCGTCACTGAATACACAGTGTGTTTTTCAACCCAGTTTTGGCCGTGCTCTGGGCTTCTCCTGGCTGGTACGGTCACATCACAGCCTGAGCACATGTGCCATCTATGCCAGGGGAGGGCCCTCAGCATCCTCCACAAAGGCACCATCGGGAGATGTGACCTGATGCCCATCAGGTGAAGGTGGCCATGAAAGATGCTCATGAGAGACACGGCAAGGGGACAAGCACTGTGGGCTCAGGCCTCTGGCTTCCCGGTGAGGTCCATCCCCTGTGTCACTGTCCCCACTCGGTGCCCATCTGCAAGCCACAGCTCCTGTGCTGCCCACAGCTGTGACCATGCCCTGCAGGAGCTCTCGCTGGGCAGAACCCACCATGTTGGGCAGCTCCTCATTTCAGGCACCAAGGCACAAGAATCGCCTCCAGTCCAGATGACTGTTGTGTCTGTAAAGTTTTCTTTATGCCAGGCTGTTTCCTGACATCTCTCTGACTTTTCTGTCTGTAACGAGCACGCTCGCCAAGATGTACTTTTCTAAAACCCTTTTATCATTAGTTGTTAGCTACACAGCTCTCCACATTTTCCAATTTTATCACCGCTTTTAACTTGCGTTTGTAGCTGCGTTGTCGGGCTGGCAATGGGGATCTCTGCGGCGCTGGCAGGATTCACATGAGGAGCCAGACTAAGCTTCTGGATCCTTCTGGATCCTTCTGGATCCAGACTGTCCTTCGTGCGATGGATACACTGGGAGAGGGCGAGGAAAACAGCACAAGCAGGGGTAAAGCATAAAGACCAGGGACGAGCAATGCTGGGGAACATCTGCAAGAAACAGAGTCATCTCCTTTGTGATTTTTTTCTTCAGAGACACAAATTTAGTGTAGTTGCTGCTGTCATATGTTGCTGCAGCCCATACGGTGGCTGCATGGACACAGCCATCCATGCAGGTGCTTTGGCATCCACACAAATCCGCGTGGCAGGACATCCAGAGGCTCTGTGCATCCTCCCACACATCAGTGAGTGATGTCCACAGCCCTGAGATTTCCTTTCTTTAAATTTTTTTCTGATTTCCCAGTACCAGGTACTCAGAAGTCTAGAAAAATATCTAAATCTGGTGCAACTCATCCCAAATAAATGAAAGCTATTTCAACAGGCACCAGAGCCAGCACACCCTGAGTGCAGCACCACAGCACTCTTCTCTCCCATCTGGGATGCTTTTCCACACGTAGATGATTCAGGAACACCATCCCACCCCACCTCCAGCCACGTCCCAGGCAGGCCAAGTGACCTCTGCTCCTTTTCCCATCACCAGCCCCTCGCCAGGAGCTCATCTCCCTTCTCCTCTCGGTGCATTTCTTGGAAGCAGGCTCACAAGAAGAATATTGTCTCTGGCTTTCTCTTTTATTTGAGGCATGTATTTAAAATGATGCTTTTGTTCCAAATGAATGAGTTGATTCATTCAGAAGTGCAGTTTCTGTTTTTGAATCAGCAGAGCTGTTTATGCTCATAGTGTCCATAAAACTGTTATTTTAGTCCTGACACTGATGCTTATGAATAAAATTTAGATCTCATTCAGAAGTACATTAGCTGTAGCTATTTGGCTTCTTGTTAAAGCATTAATTTTTATTGAGAGGGCTACATTGCCAAGCAGCTCCTTCTGCATCTTGCAGCAAACTAAGTACCTCAAAGTACAGACTTTGGTAAGGCCAAGTTACAGCCTGTGCCCCCTGCCCTGGTACCCTCGGGTCTAAACGCTCCATTTGTGGCTGAGTTTGTTCTGCTGCTGGATCTCGGAGGGAACCTCCCAGTTGCCCTGGGTGGGCAGAGCAGATCCGAGCAGCTGCACCATGGCCCAGGAGGTGCTGAGGGTCTGCTGGAGCTGGCACTGATTCCTTATTCATGACGGGCTGGATGTTGGGTGTACTGGAGCCAATTAGCTCTCCCATGTATTTATTGCACTTTTTTGCTTGAAGCAAGCTGTTAAATGTCAAAAATACTTTAGCATTTTAGCAGAAAGATAATTTTTTAATAGATTCCACCTACAAAAAGGAGCTGACTGGCAGAATATTAAATTCAGGGAGATTTATTTTTAATCCGTGCCTCCAAACAGCTTGAGATAACCATTTTTGCATGGCTCCTGGCTGATTAATACTGCTGTCCCTTGCCTGTCCTCCTCACTCGGTGCTGTGGCAGCTGTGGCCTCTCACATCCCATTAACCTTGTCTGCAGAAGGGACACCTGGCCAAACCCAAGAATTAGCTCCTGTAATTAGGAATGTAAACATCACGCACTGCCTGCTAACATCCACGTGGCCCATCCCTGCTTCTCCTGCTGCTCCTTAGGGCAGGGTATCCGGCTCTTCCCATCATCAACTTCCCACACACTAGTTTCCAGTAGTGTCTAAATTAACAGGCGTATAAACCCCAAGCCACCAGCAGTTCTGGTTCTTCCAGAACAGGCATTTTGCTGGTGCTGGTGGCACTCTAGGAAAGGGCGTGAGCTGCCAGTGGTGTTCTCCAGGACCATGTGGCACCTCTGCCTATGATCCTGCCGGGTTTAACTTTTAGGCTGAGAGGTATCAGTCTGTTCTCAGTATCAGCAGCAGCTCCCTGGTGCTGCACGGAGCAATTAAGTCATTGTTCATAATACAGTAGGTTCTGAAAATTAAGGTGACTGTATTTGTTAGTAATATAATGAGCTGTTTTGAGCAATGCTAGATTTAATGGCTAAATCAATATGTGTATTTAGTGTTAGGCTTTATTTTAGCACTAAGTGACATGAGATAAGCAGACTTAGAGAGTGTTAATTGGTTTGTGTTTAGCCTTTACACTAATCAGAGTGTGCAGTGCTGCCCAGGGCTCTTCAGCACTGGTAATTCTGTGTATCCAAACCGGGAGTTGTTTACTCTATTGACTGGAGTGCCATCGGTCTGCTTTTCACTCACTTGAATGTTACACTGCATGTGTGAATTCACCAGAGTCCTGACTCCATCCCAGCTGTGCTGTGCTTGGAGTGTATGTACGTTTATGTGTATGTGTATGGGGGGAAGGCTGAAAAACAAACCCTGAAGAAAACAAAACATTAACAGGCACCTGTGCTGACAAAGTCACTGCGTGGAGACCTCAGCATGGCAAGTTAACAGTGTTTAGTTTCCCTTTGTGGCTGGTCTATTGTTCTGCCTTCATTTTGAGGGTGTGCATGATGGGACATGAGCTCATCTCCCCTTCCCAGCTCAGCATCTGCTACAACGGGATGAACCCACCGGTGCTTCCACGTCCCACGGCCAGGGTCTCAGGGCTGTTTTTATCATGGGAAATGGGGTTTATGGGCTGCTTGGGCTGTACCACCCGAGCAGGGATCCAGCCCAGGTCTGCTGGGCAGAGTGGATGTCTCCTGCAGGGTCTCTCTGGGCACAAAAGCACATGATGTGCCCAAGTCATCCTCTGCAGTCATCGCTGAGCACCTGTCCCGGGCTCACATCCCTCTTGTGCTGCCAGGAGCAGATGCCCAGGGAAGAGCCCACTGGAGCATCCCGAGGGTTGGTGCCAGTGGCAGCACAGCACAGCCAGCCCCACACACATCATCCTGCCTTCGCCACCAGCCTGTTCCCATCACCTGGAGCTGCTTTTGGATCATTTGATTTTTATCTAAACACTGCATTCCTAGCCGAGGTCTTGGGGAGCACACTCTGGCTCCCTGGACCACTGCTGAGCCCCTGGAAATAGAGCTGTCTGCTGGAAGTGCTGACAGCCCTTTCTGCTGCTGGAAGCTGCCTCACGGGGTCATTCCCTGCTGCAGACAAGTGCTTCCACCCCTTCCCCTTCCAGTGGGACTTAAGATGTGGTGGCACGGGCAGAACCTGCCAACCTGCCATGCTGTTCCCCCAGCGAGGATGCTCTGGGTAAGGAAGGTCAGATGCACCACAGGCTACTCCTTCTGCCTGCTCTGAGCTGTATGGAGAGGCAGAGCAAGAAGAAATCCCTTTTATTTGCAAAGTGCTGTTCTATTGATTTCTGCCAGACAGCCCTTCCTCGGGCACGGGGCCGTCCAGTGGCCGGGGGGGCAGGGGGATGCCCAGAGCCGCCGTTATCTGGGGCTGCAGCAGCGTTTTGACAGCTCCCGAGATGGACGTTAAATCATTTCTGCCAGGGAGAGTGAAGGGATGTCACTGGGGCTCAGAGAGGAAGCTCAGCTCTGCCGATTGCACTGACTGTGTGATCCGAGTCAGAATGAGAATCATAAATCTTGATTATTCTCTGTCTCAGCTGATTTGAACCAAATGCCTTGGACAGGGATATAGTTCACATCTCGCTGAAAACTGCAAAAAAACTGATTAAATGTACAAACTGATATAAATAGCACTCTATCTGTGTTAATGCCCAAACTGTCACGGGGAGGGGAGGGGATGCTGCCTGGCCGGGGCTCTGTCCCAGCCCAGAGCAGCTTCCCGGGGATTTTGGAGGCAGCTTTCTCCCCTCTGCCATTTATTTTGGTACTTTGCTCCTGCTTTGCTGGCTGTTATTACGATGCTGTCAATTACAGATGGCTTCTCTGATTCTGATTGCACTTTGCTTACAATTAAGCATCCTATAGAAAAATGGAAATGCTGTGTCATTAACATAAAGTAATAATAAGGTAAACCATTCAATTATGGGGGGGGGGGAAACATTTTGAATAATAAGGATATTGTATGCCTAAAAGACATTCAGATGCCAGTGTATTACCATTTTTGCATACATAATAAATGAAGTTAAAGCCCAAAATAATTGACAGAAGCAAATAATAACTAGCTGTGCCCTCGACAGCGGCCTGGCTGTTCCTGGGACAGAAGAGCAGGTCCTGGGCGGGAGCAGAGGAGTCTCAGATAGGTGCAGTGACTTTGGGGGGAGCCTTGGCTGCCGTGGGGCTCATCTGATGCTGAGACCAAGGTGGTGCAGCATCACCTGGGGTGGGTGCAAGCACTGCCCTGCTGTAGGCTGAAAAGTGGGGCATTGTGTTTTGGACGGCTGAGACATTAATGCAGCTGGGAAGATCTGGCCACCCAGTGTCTATGTGGAGAGATTTAGGAGTTTGGGGCTCTGCCTCCAGCATCTGCTGTCCTGGAGAGCCTGTCACCTCTGGGCTAGTCCTCCTCCCTTCCCCTGGTGCCAGGGCTCAGCAGCGGGATGTGCACAATTACTTGTGTTATCCAACCAGTTCTGCAGCTATCACTCCTCTGTTGTCCCTCCATAACAATTCCCAGCCTTTTAGCTGTTGATGGCTTGCCTATTACTCCGGCACTGGGTTAGGATAACATCCAGATACATCTGAAGAGTGGAATTTATTTACTGTTTTTCCCTGAAAAGCTTTTAGCATGATACAGCAGCAGTGCTTTCGCTTAGGCAGCCATTATTGTCGGGTTTTTTTCCCTAGTAGAAGTAAATTTTTAGAAGATGAAAAAAAGCTCCTCACAATGCATAGCTCACTACTACTATATTTTAATATTCTATTATCTAGTTTTACATGTGACTGAGACATGGGTGTTGGGACACCCTGAGTTTTTCAGAGCTGGTTTGTATTTTTTTGCTTGTTAAATAGCTGCTGTGTGCTCCCCAGACTGTCTGAACCTCTTCTGCTAGACCGAGCCTCCCTCGAGGGTGGATCTTGCTGTGATTACTCAGAGTGGGCATGCTGCTGTCTGGGTTGGCTACTGGCTTTCTCAGCCCTAGGGTTCCCATCAAGTCACGGACATCCAAGCCTTTCCCTTCCTCCTATGACAGTGGAAAATGAACGAGCTGGCACCTGAGGGACTTGTACCTGTGTGTTGAAGGCAAACCTGGGCTCGGAACAGAGAACCTTCTTGATGTGAGCATCCTCAGTCAGAGGAGGCAGGAACCACCACTGCTCCAGCACGGTGTGAGAGGCATGGCTCTCAGACTGGGGCTTTGCTGGAACTGTGTTTAATACAGCAATTAAATCTGGTAGATGACACCGAGAGATTCCCAGTGAATAGCATCACTGTAGAAAACCGTGGTGAGGCTTAGTCAAAACAATTTTGACTGCAGCGGGGTTAGCAATATGTATTTCCAGCCTTTTTCACAACCTGTTTCATGGCTGAGCGCTGACCAACAATAAATCTTGCACTAAAATTGGAGAGATTGGGCCAAATTTATCCCTGGTAGAATGATGTCTCCATCCACGGGGCTGAGATTGCTGTGTACAGTCAAAGCCAAGTGGTGCCAAGGGCCTTGTTTGTGAGCCATGAGTGCCAGTGAGGATGTGCTGGGGGCTGGCAGAGCTCGGGGGCTGCTCTGGGGCATTCTCCAGGGCTGCTGGTGGGGCAGATGGGGGTCACGGGCACAGCCGGAGAGGAGGGCAGTGAAATCACAGCAGCTCTGTCTAGTCTGGGACCAGGCAGTTTGTGTGTGAGCTGTGCAGTCAGAGGAGGGGTTTCAGCACAAGCCAACAGCCGTATCCCGGAGGAGATCCACTTGAGGAAAGAACAGAAGAAAGCAAGATTTAGCATTAAGATCATAATTTCAGATTGCATTGTGTGAGCATCAACAATCTATATACATGAGAGTCTTTGGGGAATGCAGTGCTGTAATAGCTACCCAAGCCAGCCTGAACAGCCAGGGTTATTTTTAATTGCAACTGAATGGATCTAACCTTGTGATGTCTGTTCACAAAGCATTGCTGGATTAATACAGGTTCCATAGTTGCTTCTGCTAAAAGACTTTAATGGATCAGCTTAGTTCCCTGCTCCATGATTATAGCATTCTTACCCGCCTATCATACATGAGCCAGATGGTCCCAGTGAAATCAGAGCATATTTATATTTTTGTCTGCTACTCAGCCAGCTGCCCACTGATTTTGTTGCGTAGCGGTAGGAAGAGAGGAGCCTTCCTGGGTGAAGTTCACCCACCTCTTTCCTAAGCCCTGGTGTCTCCCCACCTCCTAAACACATGGGAGGAGCCCCGGCAGGTCTCTCTCAGCAGGGCTGCCCAGGGGGTTGCCAGGCTGCCCATGGACCATAGCCACACTCCCATGGCAGCAGCGTGGCTCTGTCTCCTGGCACAGACTCAGCCACTTCCCAGTGTGCAGGAGGATGTTTTCAGTTCTATTGGTGATGAGAGCCATTAAGAAGGTACAAGTACTAAAGAGATCCTGAGCGATGCCTATAAAACCTCTGAATCCCTGACAGAATCAATAGTGGGCTCTCAGGAGTAACTTCTTATCCAGGCCAACTTAAGCACATGCCAATGAGCCGTTAAAGATTTTGCATTTTGTGGAGACACAGAATCCCTTTCATTGTGATTGTTGGACTCCAGGCTGGGCGAGATGATGAAAAATAACATTAGAAACCAACTGTACTCCAAAAGCATTTTGTTCAGTGTCTGGAATGATGCTCAGGGGTGACATCCCTCTCCTGGGCGTGCACCCAGCCAGTGCCATGTGAGCACCTTTGGGGTGTGTTGCAATGAGAGGCATGGACACCTCTGGCCATGTCTGCGAGGAAAGTGGAGGCAGAGGAGCAGGAGAGGGCAGGAGGGAGCAGGGGAGCTGTGCACTCCCCACCTGGGCTCAGGCCGGTGCCCCACTTGCCTCCTCTTGGGTAACTTTGCTATAGACACAATTTCCAGTTTGGCATTTTGGTTGCCATGGCAACCCGATGCTGCCATTCTCTGATCAGCTCCCAGTCAACACGCTCCTACCTGCGTTGATATGGCAACAACGGCCCCGTCTCCATCCTGGTGACCCCACTGCCAAGGGACAGGTCTGGAGGGAGTGCCCAGCAGCAGGGGCACAGCTGGGCCTGCCACAGGGCACCAAGATTCTTCCAAGCCCCAGCTGCTCTCCCGCAGCAGCAGGAGCCAGAACTGACCCTCTCTGGCTGTCGTGTCCAGGGCTCCCCAGTCCTGCACAGCCTGGGAGACACGGGGAGAAGCTCCGCAGGGATGTGGCTGGCATGAAGCAAGGAACTGGCCTTGCAATCTCAAACTGCCCCTCACGAGAGTGTTCTGCATGGACACCAAATGGCTTTGCAGTCTCTGGGACAAGGGAAGGCTGCTTGTCTTGGAGAGGGAAACCAACAATCCCAGGCAGCCCCTCATTTAGATTATTCAGTCCTGCAAGAGCAGAGCTGAAGTCACAGAGAAGGGTGGTTCATTCACCCCCTTCTCCCACAGCCACCAGCTTCCAACCCATTAAACTCTTCCAGGGAGTCTCCTGAGGGAGATTTGTTTTGCTTTAGCCCCAGTCTGATCTGGCACCCGCTCTTCTGAAAGTGCTTTACAATTTGTGTTTAATGTTTTTTAACAGACATGTGCAAGCCATTTGAATTAGATCAGTATGAATCTATTAGGCAGCGACAGATGCAAGTTTTGTGTCTCTTATTAGAAGGGATTGGATTCCGAGGTTTAGTGATGTGCAAAGGATTGGACTTTGGAGAGATTAAAATTATTTTCAGCGTTAAGCACAATATTTCTAAGCTAATGCACTCAGTCTTGAATATAGATTCACAGACCAAAAAGATTATAAAACATTAAACCTATGTAAATTCAGCTGTAAATTTATGTTTGAACAAATTCAACAAGAGATTTGACTTGGGGGCTTACGGCAAATAGGTTCTGCTTTTAATGCGTATTGCAGTCTTCAGTAGCAATGCCATTCTCCCCTTGAAAGTCCCACGCCTGCTGAATTACTGGCAGGTCACAGTTGACAGCTCAAGCAATTATACTGGAATGTGTTAATAATAAAAAGGAAAATGACTTCGTGTTTGTCTTTTCTGAAGACAAAAGCAGATGTTTGCTCCATCCTGAGGAGCGGCAGCAATGAGCTCTATGCACAGGTGACTGTTGAAGGACCTGGCCATCACCTCTCTCAGGTAGCAATTGTGCAAATCCATGTCCTTCTTTGTGGTTCTCCAAGCCCCGGGAGTTGCCGTGAACTTCTTTCTGTTGTTGGGAACATGAAAATACAGTTAACAAAGGCTCCTTTTGCGAGGGATTGCAGGGAACCTGCAACATCGTGAGCAAGCTGCCTACACAGAGATAAATGACAGCTGTGACTGAAGGAATAAACAAGATAATCTGGATTTAAATAAACCACAAGGGGATTTTGGCAACATGCAAATTCACAAATTTATAAAATGTATCCTTTGAAAATAAAGAGCTTGTCTGAAGCCAGCAGTTAAGAACAATTACAACAGCACATTTTCCCAATGAGGGCTTAGAGCTGGCTTTTGCCATAAACCCGAGGAGAGCAGGAGCCAGATGTCCTGCCCATTGCTGCACAGCTCCCTGGGGCTGCTCTTACGAAAACTCAGAAGAAGGGGCACCAGTGAGTCCCCCGTGTGACCGGGGGGCTGCCGGGGAACCCACAGAACAGCCCCTCCTCAGCATCCAGGCCACAGCACTGGGGAATGGATAGGGAAGGAGAGACATGTCAGAAGCCCAAGCAAGCACCCAATATATTTGATCATCTGCTTGGAGGACCAGGTAGTTCCTGGATCCCAGCACACGAATGGCAATAGAAGTTCCATTTTGGCACAGAGATGCCGCTACCAACAGGCATGAAGAAATGATGCCCATGCCTGTAACGGTGTGAGGGAGTCGTCGTGCTGGATGGTGGTAGAGCTCCTTCACAGGCTTGTCATTGCCCCCGTTTTCTGGGTGGGAGCAGACGGAGACAGAGGAGGGGCAGGAGGTGAATAGAAACCAGCAGCAGAGCCATGAGTGGACATGTCCCATTGCAACTCTTCACCTCCTGGGCTGCTCTGCAGAAGCACATCAGCAAAGTGGGAGAAGACAGCACCTCGAACCCAACTCTGAAACAAGACAGACTTTGGGAAAAAAGCCTTTCTGTGTGTGCATCCCAGGGCTGCAGCAGTTCTGGTGCTCTGCAGGGCCAGGGGTGTCTCGAGGACATGCTGCAGCTCCCAGTGTTAGCCTTAAAACTGTACAGAAAAAGCTGAATCTGCTTTTCCTCCTCCTTTCCTTGATCACTCCTTCCCTGCTGTCTCCCCTCAGTGCCAGCCTATCCATCCATTTGTCTTTATTGTGCACGGAATTAAGCACAGCCCTTAAATGTGGCAACACTTTCAGATTATTAGCTCTGCGATTTCTTGGCTCCTGTTTATTGTGATAACATCATCTGAAGGGGCCGTTGTAATTAATAGTTTGTTCGTGCTTCTTTTATAAACCCCTGGTGTGTTTGTTTTATACTTGAACATCAGCCACTACAACTTGCTTCCAGTGCATGGTCTGAAGTCTTCACACCACAGAGAAAGGCTCGGGGGTTGTTTTGCAGCAGCTTATTGAAACCATAATTTAAAGCAAAAACTAAGCAAGTATAATATTAAACACAAGACAATCATCTTGCCCTGACCCTAAACCCCTTGTTCGCCAAACTGTCCATGAAGGGGCTGTTCCCAGGGCATTGCTGTGCCTGGAGGGAGCAGGAACCCCCCAGCAGCGGGATGAGCTGGGCTGGCAGTGTGGGTGGAGAGCAGCAGTGCTTCCTCTGAATCCTGATTAATTTTCATCTCCTTTAAAGTGGTGTCATCTAAAACCCCACAAATCACAGAAACAATCGGTGATACAGTGCAAACTGGGTGTCTCAGGGGCTGCTGGTGGCTCGGTGCTAGGGAGATGCTGGTTGGGGGGAGCAGGAGCAAACGTGGCACAGGAACCCCTTCTGGGTGCCAGGGCATGGGCACGGCCAGCCCCCTTGGCTCTCACCTTTGAGTACGAGAATCCACAGGCATTTATTTTGCAGAACAGCTTCTTGTCAGCTCGGAGGGAGACCAGAGGCCATGATGTGTTACCAAACCCAGTGATGTGGCAGTGGCCAGACCAAGTCACGGCGCCACTGAGGTGCCAAGAGCAGCCAGTGGTGTTCAGTGACCCCGGGAGCTCCAGGGCTGCCCGGTGCCTGCTCCCCAGAGCTCTGCTGCAGAGCAGATGTGTCCAGGGCAGGGCTGTGCCATGCAGAGGGTCAGAGCAGCCGGCAGCAGTGGTCCCCTCGAGCCCTATTGTCTGGGAGTCTGTCGCTCGGAGTCCGGCCGAGCTTTTAGCATCTCATAATTGCCACACTTTGACATTTGACAGCCCGCTGCACGCTGCCAGGGAGCCTGACTCAGAGGAGCTCACACCAGCCAAGTCTGCCTGTGCTGGGCCCTCCTTCTGCTCAGGCAATCGCAAAGGAAAACAGCTTCTCCTGTCTGAGACAGCACAGAGGGGGCTGCTGCACGGGTGTGGGGGGCTGAACACCACGGGGTGCTGGTGTTTGTGCTCACCTGGTAGCCCAGCACTGCTTGTGAGGCATAAGGACTTCTACATGCTGCTGCTTCTCCTCTTGTCCAGGTGCCATTGTCCCAGGTGAGCCCTCTTCACTCAGAAATCAGAGCTGCTTCTTCCTGGTCCCAATAGTGCCCCATGTCATGGGCTCACTGCAGACAATCCCATGGGGATGTTGGTCCTGTTTGACCCTCTGGTCTGATCCAAGCTCCCAGCAGCAGCCAGAGCAAGACATCAGTGAATACAGAGCTGACAGAAAGGAGAAACATTGCCCAGGCACTGAGGGACAGGTCCATGGACCCTCTTGCTGCACAGAACTCAGCAAGTACAGGAGGAACTGGACGTCGTATCTGGAGTCGCCACTAACTACAGAGATTGGGAAGCAATATTAAAACCTTCTGCTTCAGGACTTCATTAAGTCTTCAGTGACAGGAATCAGGAGGAAAGGAGCATGAGCTGAGTGGTCCCAGAGCTGGTTGAGAGGTTCTCGGTCCTTCCTCAGAGGCTCCCATTGCAGACCAGTGTCCAAGGCAGGCAGGACAACCCCCCAGCCACTGCCCAGGCTCTGTTCCTGGGGCTGGCAGCTCCGGGACTCGGGATGCTCTGGATGTTAGCACAGGGTGAAACATGGTCTGCAGCTGGCTAGAGATAGACTCTGTTAAACTGGAAATGCATACAAATTACTAGTATAACTGATGATGAAATAACTGTTTTGTGGAGCAAGGAACAGAAGAGTAACACATTGATTTTGGTAATTAATGGTTCAATAGAAACCTGTTCTGGGAGCGCCCTGGGCAAAGTCACTGGATTGGAAGTGCTTTTATTCCCTGGGTTCAGTTCTTTGCCTCACTCCTCCGCATGTTCTGTGATCGCTCAGCCCCAGGACAGCCCCTGGCTCCTGCACGGGTTGGCTGCTGCTCCTCCTCACAGGCTCCCACGCTGCTTCTGGAAGCTCCTTGGGGCAGGGATTGTGGCTCAGTCTGTGGGCAGCACTCATCCCAACAGGGCAGGAATCCACCTGCAGCCACGGCCAGAGTGGCTCCTGGTGCCAGTCCTTGCTGGAGGTGGATCACTCTCTCCCCAGGCACTGGTGATCAGCACTCGGGGTTCAAGAGTGGTGCTGAGCCCCCAGCAGCCCTCATCCCTTCTCCCATTCAGCCCCTCAGCTCTCCTCCTTCCTTCCGCTGCTCTGTTGCATCAAGACTGAGACCTAATTTCTATGCAGAAATTTTAGCATTTCAGTTCCAAGCATTGTTAAGTAATATTTAAAAAAAAAAATCAAAGAGGAGATTTTGCACAGCCACGCTTGTTTTGGGGGCAGCAGGGGAGGACAGGAGCATGGGCAGCTGGTGGTGCAGGAGAAGGCAGCTCCAGCAAGGCCAGTGAGTGGGGTTCTGCAGCAGGGAGATTGCTGCAGCGGGTCACAGCTCGAAATTCAGGGTTATCTTTGGCCCGTTGCTCTCAGAGATGTGCTGCTGAGCTAATGCAATTTCCAAGGGAATACAAACACTGCTGACTGCAGGACGTGGTGGCCTTTTCACCCACACGAGGGCACGAGCAGCCCCATGGCAGCACCAAGCCCACCTTTGCTCTCACCATGACAGGAGCCCTGGCACCTCCTCCAGCAGCACCTTGCCCAAGCCATCCCTGTTGGATTGATTACACCAAATGATAAGGAGGTTTAAAGCAAGGTGATGCCTTCAGCCATCACAAAGACGACGCAGCACTGAGAGGCAGATCTGGCTGGGCCTTGCCTGGCAGACTCTTCTGCTGCATAACTCCTGGGGCTCTGTGGTTTGACGTCAGCAGCACTGCGGTCGCCGCTGCCCAAGGTGCTCTGACAGAACCATCTCCAGCCGATTCACATTGTTGTCTCACCATATGTTTGTACTAAAAATAGTTGCAATGTGAAGGGATAATCCTGCCAGACCCTGAGCATCACCATCCTCTGTGTCTGCTGCAGGAGACCTGGCCAGTGCCACCAGTGCCTCCCAGGACTGGTGACACTGCTGCTCCTCATGCCAGCCAGGCAGCAGTGCGTCAAGCATCGCATCTTCGGGGAGAATTAGCCTACAACGGGTTAAATCTGGAGAGATTCCAAACATGCCTGCACTTGATCCTGGGCACCCTGCTCTGGGTGAGCTGCTGGAGCAGGTGGGTTGGAGGAGATGATCTTCAGAGGTCCCTTTCATCCCCCTTTTAGCTGGATTCCCACTTGGCTTCTCCACTGCGGGTGACACGGGGGGCCAGAGGGGAGCCCCGTGGGGCAGGGGGCACAGCTGGGGCTGGCCACGGCCATGGCTTGTGCAGGAGCTGGCGTGGGTGCCCGGGAGGTGGCACTGCCCTCCAGCACCCAGCAGCATGCCAGCAGCTGCAGTGCACTTGCAGGGGACATCATTTAACACCTTCCAGCTTGCTATGATAATCTTTAACTGGGGGCAGCTGGGACAAGCATTTACCTCTTCATTTTCTTAGATATAAATGCTATCTCGCCGCGGTTTCATTTTGCAATATGCTAATACACCATCCAGGAAACTCTTGCTACATGCTAATTTATCCAGTAGGCAAATTCCTTTTGGCTAATAAAAGTGCTTGCACAGGAAGCTCAAAACCCAGCAGCGATTAATTATTGACAGAGCATGTGAATTAGAGATAAAAGAAAAGTCATTCTTTCTTACACACAAGATAGTAAATAAATTTAATTATTGTACTAGAAGCAAGGGATCTTATTCTGTATTAAGTTTTATTAGCTGAGACATTTAAAAGCATGTCATCATAACAAAAAGGTCTTGTGTAATCCTAACTGCACCACTCTGGTACAAGGCTCTGAAGTGAATGGGCTTAATTGAGCAAATGGAAGCAGATGGCTTGCTGAACAGACAGGTATTGTACAGGTTTATTGGCAATTAACTTTTGTCTACATATGCCTATGGCGAATTGACTGTATAATGTGTTACCGAGGCTGATTTAACACTTCAGGTGCCCACCATGTCCAGGGGTCAAGAAGAAGCAAGGCCAGAAGTGCTTTGGTCCCTGAGGCCGGCCAGTGTGACAGCATCCCTGCTCCTGAACGTCCCACCAGCACTCCTTGGGGCAGGAGGGACACCGAGGTGTCCACCCGTGCCTGGCTCCTTGCTAACCACCCCTCCCTCCTCTGCTTCTGCGCAGGAACGTGATGCCCAAGACGCTGGAGGGGCAGATCACCATGGAGAAGACCCCCAGCTACTTCGTGACCAATGAGGCACCACGGCGCATCCACTCCATGGCCAAGGACACGAAGCTGATCGTGGTGGTGAGGAACCCTGTCACCAGGGCCATCTCTGACTACACACAGACACTCTCCAAGAAGCCAGAGATCCCCACCTTCGAGGTGCTGGCCTTCAAGAACCGGACCCTGGGGCTGATCGATGCCTCCTGGAGCGCCATCCGCATCGGGATCTACGCCCTGCACTTGGAGAACTGGCTCCAGTACTTCCCCCTCTCCCAGATCCTTTTTGTCAGTGGTGAGAGGCTCATCACTGACCCGGCCGGGGAAATGGCTAAAGTCCAGGACTTCTTAGGCCTCAAGAGGATTGTGACAGAGAAACATTTTTATTTTAATAAAACCAAGGGGTTCCCCTGTCTCAAGAAGCCAGAGGACAGCAGTGCTCCCCGCTGCTTGGGCAAGTCCAAGGGTCGAACTCACCCCAAAATAGACCCAGACGTCATCCACAGACTGCGGAAGTTTTACAAACCTTTCAATGTCATGTTTTACCAAATGACGGGCCAGGATTTCCAGTGGGAGCAGGAAGAAAGTGATAAGTAGAACCATGAAATCAGGAAAAAAAAAAAAAAAAAAAGCTCTTTTCTTTTGAGATGTGAATCATCATCAGAGACCCAAAACTCACTCGGGGCCGGAGGCTCAGCCTTGTGAGCACAAGACCCTTGTGCTGTCAGGGCTGCAGCCCAGCCGGTCCCAAGATTCCAGCTCTGGAACCTTTTGGCACGTCACCTCAGGTTGCACTTGGGCTCTCCCCTGTGATGTGGAGGGGCCAGGGGGTGGGTGGGAGGAGGAGGAGGAGGCAGAGGGAGCAGGGCTCTCGGGGTGATGGGTACTTGGCATTGACATTTTGCTGCTGGTGTCCCCCTGGCAGCCAGGCAGGCAGGACCAGCACCTCCTGAGCAGGAGGGTGGCTCACAAAGCCCAGCAGCACTGGCACAAACCCATAGATTTGATTTCCCCTGCCCTGGCTTTTAGTTTTGCCCAAACAGCAGCATCAGATCTGGTAGATTCAGGACACGTGCTTCATGTGCACACCGGTGTTTGTGTGTGGAAGGAATAAAGCCAGTTATGCTGCAAAGGAACTATGTACAGAAACTTCATTTGCACCAGACGTTTCAATTACTTGTTGCACTAAAACTAGTATTTACCAAGTGCCACAAAAACACCTGGGCCTGATCCTCCTCCCACTGATGGGTGTCTCTCCACTGTTGGAAGAGTTGTTACTGCTTTGTTGGGATGCTGAGTGGGATCAGAACCAGGGCTTTCCACCACCAGGCCCCCAGATCCTCCTGGAAACCATTCTGGAGATCATCCCCAGGCTTGGAGCACACCGGAGTCTGATGGTGCCCATGCCCATGCCAGGCCATGCTGCCCTGCTCCAGAGCTTGGAGACAGGCATTCCTGGTGGGACCCGAGGAGGTGACCCCAGGACAGAGGTGTGGGGACAGCCCCGGTGCAGGCTGGGCTGACCGTCAGGGCTCCTGGCACCTTGGAAACGAGAGCTCTGCTGGTGGTGTTGGCAGCCAGGTTTGCAGTGTGGGGAAGCAGCCTCTACTTCAGAATCACAAAAAAAGCAATTAAATCCCAGGGTGAGTGCTGCTCTGCCCAAAACCACGCACTCCCTAGTGGAAATGACCAGCTGTGTGAGCCCCATCCCCTCCCCAGTGGCAGGGCCATGGCTGTGGGGGAGCAGCAGCGATGAGGTGTGAGATCACTGTGGAGGAC
The DNA here is from genome assembly GCA_013401335.1 of Brachypteracias leptosomus. Taxonomy (NCBI): domain Eukaryota; kingdom Metazoa; phylum Chordata; class Aves; order Coraciiformes; family Brachypteraciidae; genus Brachypteracias; species Brachypteracias leptosomus. Next base: position 284,697 of record VYZX01011232.1, on the reverse strand, counting down.
CAAGACTCAGCTTTGATTAAGGATGGCAAGAAATCCCTCCTGACCCAGCTGATGAAGTGCAGTTGGTGTTACACTGGGTAAGGAGCTGAGCCTGCTCTGGGTGCCGTGGCCATGGTTGGTTACACCATGAAGTGGTGCTGGTGCCTTGGATTGGATGGAGAAAGAGCTGAAGCCGCTTGGAATATTAACTTTGGCCATGCTGGAGGAGACTGCAAGGTCCCTGCTAACATCACGTTAGTCCCTATTAGGCTGATGAATTTAAAGTCAGCTCCTGACATAGCACAGTTTTTCACAGACTCACAAATCCCCTTATTATTACCTGAAAATTGGCAGTATGTAATAGGAATAATTTCACAGTGTTTCACACATTACTAAAATGCCAGATCAGCTTCTAAGTGAAAACTCTTGTTACACAATTTGGTGCAAGCTGCTTGATGGATTCAGGTGGAGGACAAGGAGCTCATTGAGGCCCAGCATCCAGCTCCTCACTGCAGGAATTTTTGCCTATCCCCAGCATGCTGCAGCCCCACACCACGGTGGTCTGGCCCTGAGCAGAGCCTGCTGGTGGAGGTGGTGGGACCAGTGGCCCTGGCTCCTGCTGGAGGGGCTTGACTCCAGGAGACACCGTCCCAGGACCTGGCAGGATGGCAGCTGGAGGGCCAAGAGCACATCCAGAACCACAGGTTTACCTGAGTTACGATCCAACAGAGCCCCCCTGTAGGGAAGGCACGAGGAGCAGCTGGGCAGGGCAGGAGCATCCACCCTGCACTGGGATGAGAAACAGCCACACCTGGGCTCAGTCCTGCAGCTGTAACAAGGCTCCGGAGGAGCGATCCTGGAGGGCTCCCACAGCAGGGCCCCAGCACCCCAGGAGGGGCCACCCCATGTTTTGCAGACGGGGTGATGCTGGGCCAGCCCCTGCCCCACCAGCCTGTCCCCTGCTCTCGCTCCTGCTCTTTCTGCCATATATTCAGAGGTTTATTTTTTATATCCGCTGCCATCTCCAGCTGAGCACCCAGCAGGAGAGAAGGTCCCAGTCCTCCACCCTGAGCATCTGCACCATGGACATTGACCACTCCAGCATGATGGGACAGGACCCCCTGGGTGCCACCGTGGTGCCACCGTCCCCTTGGCAGCGCTGGCAGGGAGTGGGACACAACAACCTCCTTAGGGCAGGCTGGGGGCACGGGGGGGACTCTGTTTATTCTGTTTTTCTGAACTGTGCCCCGTGTCTGCCGTGCTAATGCAGGGGCTTGACAGGGGAATTATTTTCTCTCTGGCCAGAGAGTGGCTGCCAAATGAGAGAGAGAGTCAGGTTAATAACACTTTTTTTTTAAACTATTCAAATGTCAGCATTAGAATACACAGGAAATTGAATTTTGTATTTGATTTCAATTAGCAAAGCATAAATTATATTTAATTTTATACACAGACTGGGTGATTCATTGTTCTGAAAACGCTGGTACTTTATGGTTCAGAGACTGAAAATGGAGAGTTAGTGTTTTCTGAAGCCAAACCTCTGTGCTGCCCCCTCCCCCAGCGCGTCTCTGTCTGTCGGTGTCACTGTACCTGAGCAGGATGGAAATCCTGAACACTTGAACCCACAGCACTAAACAATAAAGTGTTGTAGCAGCTCCTTTTCTCTGCTCCATTTCTGCCTGCTCCCTCCCCAGCACCACCAGCACCCCATGACCAGGCACTGGCTGTGACCCAGCACCACCAAAGGGGCTGGGGGAAGGTATATGCCATAGATGGACCAGGACAGCCTGCAGGATTGTCCCTGTGGTGGAGGATAGCAGGATTGTCCCTGCAATGGAGGACAGCAGCATTGTCCCTGTGCTGGGGCACAGCAGGATTGTCCCTGCATTGAGGGACAGGTTTTCTCGCTGCCCTCGCAGCTTGGGGTGCACCTCCCAAGGTCACAACGAACAAATCCCCGAGCAATGCCTGGGAAGTTTCCCTTGCTGGTGATTCAGGATAAATCAGTGGGTGATAAAAGGAGAGAGAGGGCTGGCTGCCAGGCAAAGAAATTAGGGAGAAAATTTTTTTATCTTATTTCGTGTGCACAATTTCCTGCTAGTTTGAAAAAAGCTCTTTCACAGCACAGCCCTATTGTGTCATCTGATAAAAACCGCCGAAAAACTTTTATCAACAAAATTAGGAAGTAGTGAACTATAAAATTGCTAATTATTTTCTAGTAAATTTACTTTTAAATAACTTTAGACACCAATTACAGGCACCATTAAGCACCATTAACACTGGGTATATTTACCAAACAAGGATGGAATACTTATTATTCAAATCAAGATCATTTTGGTGTAGGTTTTGCTGTTTGGAAAGCAGTCCCTTCTTACCAGATGTTTAAAAAGCCATCAGAGGATCAATTACACCTCAAACATCGTCAGATTCCTAATATTTGTACAGTGGCACGATACACTTGAACCCTGGAGACAAAGCCCAGTGTGAGCAGGGACCGTGATCCCGAGGAGCTGCCCTGGCAGCGGGGCCAGAGCCAACCTGCTCCTCTCCTGAGAAGGGAAGTCACAGGTTGAGCTGCTCCAGATGGCCCCGGTGCTGGCATTGCAATGACCCCAGTGCTGGCATCACAATGGCCCCAGTGGTGGCAGTGCAATGGTCCCAGTACCAGCATCACAGTGGTCCCAGTGCCAGCATCACAATGGCCCCAGTGCTGGCATTGCAACGGCCCCAGTGCTGGCATTGCAATGGTCCCAGTGCCAGCATCACAACGGCCCCAGTGCCACCATCGCAATGGCCCTGGTGCCAGCACCACAATGGCTCTGGTGCCAGCACCACAATGGCCCCAGTGCCAGCATCACAATGGCCCCAGTGCCACCATCGCAATGGCCCTGGTGCCAGCACCACAATGTCCCCGGTGCCGGCGCTGGGCTGAGCTGGCACACTCCCCGTAATTGGCCGTTGCCAGGCGGCTGTCAGAAGCTGGCTGCAAAGCTGTTACCTGCTCCCACTTTCCTGCTGTTATCTTTGACATCCTCATTATTTATTAACTGCCCTGTACCCAACAGGCTGCCACCGGTGCGGAGATGCTCTTATTATGCAGGTTCAATATTCCACCTGCCTTCCAAGGTCACATCCTCCAGGATGTCTTGCAAACCAGATTGAAGAGGTACCAGCAAAGATGCAACATGCTCTGTGTGTGCCGATGCCAGGCTTCAAACAGAGCCCTTTGAATAAGGCTGACATACTAGATGGTGATAGAAGACCCTGTTGCTCACTGCTTTTCCCCAGCCCATGGGTAGCACTGAGCTTCCGGCATCTACATCAGCAAACACACGAAACCAAAGCATCAGGCAAGAGTTCCAGCATCAGCCCTCACAGACTGGAGCAGAGTCTTTCTCTGACACCCAAGCCTGGGAGAGAAACTTGAGGATTATTTATCCAGCCAGGCTGCAAACCCACAAACCTGTTATAGTTTTGTCAGCACAAATAAACCCATTTCCACCCCCTGCCCTGTGCCACTGCCTCCTCAGCACGACGCCAGGCTCCTGTGACCCCCGTATGTGCAGGGGCTTTTGTGCCAACAGACTGAGACATCACCACTGTTCCAGACAGAAACATCAAAACCAACTGATGGACTCACCTCCCCAGCTGTCATGGTGCCTTTTGCTCAGGGTTTTCTTTATGTTTTGATGACCTCAGAAACCATCCCTCCATGAGTCACTTCCTGGAGAAAAAAAAATAAATCTGATTAGGAAATTCTTGATGGCTTTTAAGAAGCTCTTTCAACTTCAGGTAAAAACCTTGAAATAATCTGAGGGTCTCTTCACTATTACTTCGTATCACCAACAGGGATATTTTGGAAATGTTTAGGTATAACACAAGGTCTAATAGCCCAATAGACATGAGCACTTGCCCACATGCAGCCCATGCAAGGAGAGAGGCTGCCAGATCAGAAGGTTTCTCCTTCCATGGAGATTAAAAGAAATTTCTGCTCTAACCTTGTGATGCTCTAGGATGAGAGAGGAGAACTTTCGGGCTTTACAAAATAATGCAGAGAGCTCCTTGTGCTGCCAATGCCTGGTCCAGCAGCTGCTCCAGGTGGGGCAGGACCCATGTCACCTGTGTCAGAGCATCCTCCAGACACCCCAGCAGAGGAACTCTGTGGGCTTTCAGAAGACCACGTCTTGTGGCTTTGACACGTGCCTGGGCATGGGGCTGGGAGGGACACGCTCCATCTGAGCAGCCTCTGAGGAGATTGGAATTGAGACAAACTGGGATTGTTTCAACAACACATTTTGTGACTAAAGTCATTACACACAGAGAGATGTACGGGTAGCTGAAGGACAGAATTAATATAGTAAGTAATCCTCTCCCTTTAGCAATATCTTTCTGCATGAAATAATGATTTAATGTCTAACTTTTCCTAGCTTACACATTTCCTCATAACAAACACTTATATGATATGCAGCTATTTATGTTCCAAGGCAAAAAGCGTGGAGTGTAATGGACTCTACTCTGACTACCTGCCCGTGAAGATATTTCACTGTATCATGGGAAACGAGGAAAAACATTTTATTTGGATACAATTTCTTTCTACTTAAGCCATTCTTATCTTTCTCCCTTGTTCTGTGTGGCAGGGATATCTACATGACTCGGAGTCTCCTCTCCAGTACATAGGGTGCTGCTCTCCAGGCTCCTGCCCATCTGGGAGCCTCTTGCAGCTCCTGAGCAGAGAAGTGACAAAGAGAGAGAGATCTGTCCCATATGGGGAGTTGCCTCCAGGGTGATGCTCTCCATACTCTCAAATGCAGAGCCCAAAACATCACCACCACACAGAAGCCATCAGCTTCTCCCTGGTAGTGACACACCACTTAAGAGCACTGATCCGGATAACACGAGAGATGTCTGTGTAATGAAGGCAAACGACACATCTGGCAATTTTCCACCCAACTGACAGAGATAAACAGTTATAAATAAACCCATTTAATAGTGTAAGCATCCTTCAAAGCTTGTCTTGAGAGCCTGTGGGGCCAGCATGCAGGCTGGGTGCCTGACAGCAGGTACAACACAGGGGCCGGTCGCACAGCCCCTTGGTAGCAGAGAAGAGCTGAAGTATGGTAGAGGCAGAGGGAGACACTTCTCGGGAGAAGTCAAGGGGTTAGAAAACCACAAGCCCTCCACTGCCATGGTCACCACCAGCCCAGCCCCAGCAGGTCAGACAGGGGTCTGGTGGCCCCTCCACGGGGGCCCTGGGCAGCACCCAGCCTTGCCGAGCAGCCAACTCAGCTGGGGTTCAGCCCTAGTTTAACAAGAGAAAGCTAATGGAAGATTTTTTTTCCCTTATCTTAGAAACCTGCAGAATAAGTTGCAGTTAATGAAAGGAGTGAGGAACACGCAGGTCACTGAGGGTGCCCACAATCCCCTCTTGAAGGATTTCATCTGAGCAAAATAAGCATCTGAGAGCAAGTCCTCTGACAAATCCAGCTTGTTTCAGGGAATCTTTCCATTCACATGACAATTCCCTGCACATCAGTCTCTCTGAGTAGTATTTTTAAGGTTTTTCACTATGTCTGTGACCTGTGGCTCTTGGTTTCACCAGCCAGAGCCCAGCTGTGTTTCCTCTAGAGGAGTCTCCTGCCTGTTGTGTTGCAGTGCAGTCCATGACCATGTATAACATCCCAGTCACAGTATGGGAGATGGCAGAAGAATTCCCACCTCCTCAGAGAGCTCACTGCTGCAGCTGCAGGGCTCCTGCATCCTACACGCATGGGTGCCCTGCTCTCACCATGTCCCGGGCAGCAGCACCCATGTCCCCAGCATCCCTCACAGCCGGGCAGGGCTGGCACTAGGTGGCACCCCGATATGTCCTTCTTGGAGAAGAAGCTGGGGGGTAAAACCCAGGACAGGGGCTGGATGATGTGTCAGCATCAGAAAGCTCTCCCTGGTCCAGCACTGTGGTGGAGGATGGAGAAGTGCTCGGTGATGCCACTTTACCTGGGAGGCAGGGTCTCATCACAGTTAATTCCTGCTAATTTGATCTAATTTCTCACGGGTATGACTGACTGCTCCACACCCTCCTGGCTAAGAAAGCCCTTGGACAATGGGCACTGCCTGAGTAAGGTGACTACAAGGCCTGGCAGATGAAGATAAGTCACTCTCAGCAGCTGATCTCCTTGAAGGAGGTTGAGCAATTTACGGTGTTTTGCCCAAGCACCAATGATTTTTGGCTGCCCTTTGTGGGCTGACCTGTTTGTCTAGTAAAGGTCTCCTGTCTAGCAAAGGTTTACTGCTCAGAAGTTTGCTTTGTCTTAAAAGCCCACAGCATCTCCTGAGCCAACTGCGGCGATTTCTTAATCCTCAACACTGGCACCACCACAGCCCCTGCCTAGCGTGAGACCAGGCTGCAAAGACAGTTCATTAGTGACTGTGCAAAAAGGCTCTTTATCCAGGCTGCAATTTGGCTACTCTCCAGTTCACACAATCTGTCAGAGTTCACAGAAGAGGAGGTCCTGCTGAGAGGGACTTTGCAGTTTCTGGAGAGCTCCAGCTCCTGAGCTGCAGTGCACACACACAGCAGCAAGCACTCAGCTCATCCATTTGGTTGGGGGCCATCTCTACAGGGCAAGATAGAAAAATAGTTTAAATAACATTTTCTTCTAGCAAGATTTAATAATAAAATCGTAAGTCTGGTGTTTTCCTTCCAGGTATGACAACTTATGTGGCAAAGTAGATTTCCTAGATTTATATGAGAATTACTCTCAGAAAGATAAAAAAAAAACAAACAAAACCCAAGCCCATGTTCCCAGAGACATACATTAGAAATACTCTAATGCCCTGAGAACTGTGAGTTTTATCCCCATTCTATTAGGGAAAATGTCTTTTCATGCAACTCGGAGTGGGGATGGCATATGCCACCAGCTTGTCCATCTGTCTTGCTCTGTTTGCAGCAGCAGAGCTCTCAAACCAGAGAGTCAGCCTTCAGTCCTGTCAGAAACTGCAGCGTCTACTTTATTATTTTAAGCAGAAAACAAGAATGACAGAGCAGATGAGCTGGAGCCGTGACCGTAACAAGCACGGGCCAGGCACCCCCGAGGGTGCTGCAGGAGACACGGGCTTGGTGCTGGCTCAACCTGCAGCAGAGGAGACTCTTCCTCCGTGGACTGAACAAGCTGAACTGCACCTTCCTGGAGGGTGTTGGGCAGAGAGATGCAGCCTCCCCGTTAGGAGGACAGGAGCACAGAGGGGTTCTGGAGATGTTGATGTGTGTGCTTGTGCAGAGGATCTCAGGAGCTGTGCTGCCTGCAACCACTCCTCCTCCACCCAACTGCATCTTTCTTTCCTTAGCTCCTTCAGCTCCTGCCTTGATTGTACCTGTCAAATTATTTCTGCTGAAGGCTTTTCCTCCCCACTTTTGAAGCAGTTTCTTCCCAGCTGTGCTCAGGTGGTAGCAATTGCTCCTGCTGTGGGGCTTTATTGGTTTGTGTCCCTGATAGCCCCCACAACCCCAGCAGGGATTTTGGTAGTGCTCTCAGGGGATCTCTGCAGCTCCTCTGGATTCCCTTGGCAAGCACTGGACAGTCTGTGTCTGGGACAGTCTGTGTCCCAGCAGAGGAGGAGCAGAAGGATCAGCTGGAAGGTGGCTGAGAGGAGCAGTGCCCTGGGATGGTGCTAGCACACTGCTGGGTCTGAGTGTGGTCCCACGACTAACAAAGACACACAATGTTGTTATCTCCTCTTCTCTTCTCTGCTTTGTCCCTCCTAAATCACAGACAGCCCAAACAGACCCGACTGGGGGCTGGGTTCCATTCAGATGTGAGTGTACTTTACCTCTGGCTCATACTTTTAGAGAAGCAGGTTGTTGACTCTCTTTTAAAGCTTCCTGGAGGACAGCTCTGTCCCCTGCTGATGGCCACGCTGCTGACCCGGTGACACAGAGGGAAGGAGGTGGTGCTCACAGCCTGCGGTGCCTGGTCATGCTGCTTTCTGGGCCATTTACACTATGGGTTGGAAATAAAATGCTGTTCAGCATCACCAGGCACACATCTGCTGGTGGAGCCTTCCCCAGGAGGAATCCTGCTCTCTCTGTGGGCACATCTGCTGGGGTTTAGCCCACACAGCACCTGCAGCTTCCCTGGTATTCACCTTCTTGCTCAGGGCTTAATAAGTTTGTGTAACTTTTTGTTAAGCAGCGAGGAAATGTTTTCCAGGGGAAGCTAATTCCAGCACATCCTCCTTGTGTAGGTTTGATGTTATGGAACAGTGAGTCTGTTGAATTAATTAGCATACAGCACTTCACTTACTCAGCTCATCTGCATATTTTGCTGAGGTTGAGAGAATCTCCAGGTGCTGGTTGATGCTGGGGCTCCAGGTGTGCACAGGTAGGCACGGCAGTGCCACTGGCTGCCCACGCCAGGGGCTGGCAGTGGCCCAGGGATGCCTGCCTGGTCCTGTTCTCTGTGGGACCTGCACAAGGCACACCCTGCCAGGACTGTGTTCATTCCCTCCGCACCCTGTGCCCAGAGCAGGTGCTGCCCCAGCAAGGCCATGCCAGCCCATGCCCCCATGGTGGGGGATGAGCAGAGCTGCCCATGGCTCCCTCCTGAGCTGTGCTCATGGACAGACACACACACCCCTCTGGGATCCGGGTATTTCTTCATCTTGGCACGAAATTCTTCCAGAGATGATTATTTGAAAGATGAGTCACCAAATACAATAGCAAAGACACATCCTTGACTTACTGGCAGAGAAGAGAGATGTGACCAGCATTAAGTCTCTGTGCAATGTCTCCATCACACAGTGTCTGGCATTTATTCTAAACAGCTCTCAGTCTTGAGCCCAATTGTTTTCTTCCCATCAGAAATCCAGCTACTTTTCCATAAGAAATGCTTCTTAATGAAAGGAAAGACAGCTTGTGTGCACCGGGGTAAAAATCCTTAGAGCAGAGCTCTGTGCTCTGCACGGCTGCTGCTTTCCCAGCCTGTTTGTATGAACACACGTGCACACATGGGGATGCACAGGAGCATCTCTGCGCTGAAACGGGGCATAAATCCCAGCCACCTTTGGGGAGCAGGAGCATTACTTGAATTTTCTCTTTCATTCTGACTTTTCCCCATACTCTTTTACAGAAGTGGTTAATGTGAGCTCTGTGCTCACATTAACCTCAGGGTAGAGGGCGAGACCTGCTTGCTACCCCTCTGGGAGTGGGCATCCAACCATGCCCCCAAGGCCCCCAGAGAGAGGGGATGATGCTGGAGCGTCCAGCCTTGTCCTGGGGAGAGCTGGCATGTCCTTAAACCCCCACGTTCCTCCTGCACCTCGTGCTCTTGTAGCCTATTCCAATTCAACAGTGTGTTCTGACCTTGATGATGTTGGTTTAACTAGGATATGAAATGCAAATATAGCCTAAGCTCAACAATTCTGGCACCCAGCAGAGAGATTGAAGGGTGGAACGCTTCCCAGAAGGGTCAGCAAGAGCAGGAAAAATTATATAGAGCAAATAAACAGAATAAAAGACTTCTCTATTATCCTGGCACACAGGGCTGCAGCTCCAGGGGACTGCAGGAGATTGTGCTGCTCTGAGGCTTATCCTCAGGGACAAGCTGCTGATCAGGAAACAGAGAAAGGGCTAAGGGCAAGGAGACAAGTTGTTTTTAAATAACTACAAGCCAGGAGGGAGTCACCCTCATTCTGCTCCTTGGCTGATTCCGCATCATCCATCACCCCACCCCACAGCCAGGGCATCACCCCAGCAATTTCCCTGGGACCTGGGGCCAGACCTCAGGAGAGGGTTTAATGTGCTACCAGGGGAAGGGGAATTGTCTCCTGACCCATGGCCGAGCAGACATCCCACAGGCGAGGGCAGCCCCCATCCAACCACCCTCCCGTGCTCTGGAGGAGCTGCTGTCCCCAGCCTTGTAGGAAGCTGAATACACACGAGCTACTGCTGCAAGCTGCGGGTGCCACGAGACACTCAGAAACTTTGAATTTAACAGGTATCAATTGCTCATTTTTGAATCAAGGTGGGATTTGCGCATTGTCAGTAATTTCTAGTGAACCCACCCAGAAGGCTAATCCTGGCTCAGCATCTCCGGAGCTCACTCACCAGTTGGGAGGGTCAGAGTCCTGCTTGTTTCAGCTCCACAGGGATGGAGGGACCCGGTGCTCTGGCTCCAGGACAGGTCAGGGACACTGGACTGTGCAAACCAGCTTCACCCATGGGTGCTGCTTATGAAGGGCGATGTCAGCCAGGGTGGGGTCATCTCTTCTTACGCCATTAAGGAGCTGATACCCTCTTCTGCACGGGAACCAACCTGTAGAGAGATTCAGCTCAGAGTCAGACAAGCTTCTCACCTCAGGGGAACGTGGAGATTTCTCCCAGGGCTGCTGTGTCCAAACCACTGCAGACCCCATCGCCTGCTCTGCCCTGTGGCACACTCACGTGCACAAGGCTGGAAGGTGCTGCAAGAAGCTCTGCTGGCCCTTGGAGCAACCCAGAGCATGCAGAGTTATGATGCTGGGATGGATCCTGCACAGGCTGCCAGCCCAGGCTGGAGCAGGGGCTGTGCAGGTGCAAGGAGCAGCCACACGCCTGTGACCTTCAACCTCCCACCAGCGCACACCTTGGGAAGACCCAGGAGCAGCCAGCCAAGGGACCTGCAGCATCCTCACCTCCACCCAGCCCACTGCACCCAACACTGCGACTCCTTGTAGGGGAAGCACAGAAGGAGGCACGTTTGGACTCAGACAAGGTTTGGCTCCTAGGAGATGCCCATGGGGGGCACACCGAGGGGTGGGGGGGCAGAGCTGGAGGCCAGGGAGGATGCGGGCAGAGATGCAGCCAGTGGTCCTGGATGCCCCAGCCGAGGGGAGCCCAGCCATGGCCAGAGGTTCCAGCCGAGAGGAGCACCCTCATTTAGGCATCTGCAGTGCCATCATGACTTTATTAAAAATTTAAAGCACAAATTACAACTTTCACCAGGAAAGAATAGCTTTCCTACCAATTACAGCTAATAGGGTAAAATTAATGTACCAATTAATATGGCTGCTTCTAAAACTCAGCCTAATATGTTAAATACTGTTCCTGCCTCTGTAAATGCAGCAAAATAAAGTGATGATCAGGATGGGAGCTAATAAAGTTTTGCTTCTCTGTACTTAAACTATTTGGCATCACTGACTTAAGGCACAGGAAAAAGGAGATTATTTAACATTTTAAGGTTTGTAAGACCCATAAATCATTTCATACATGCCATATTTGTTGAAAAGGATAGAATACATTCAATTTTACAGTATATTAAACTTCATCTAATTTGAACGTAAGAACAGACCAGCAAAATAAATGACCAATTTCTGAAGCAGAAATTACCATTTGGCTGCTGCCATTATGAAGCTGCTGGTATTTTATCATGTTCTTAACATAATATTGCTTGTCTATTGATGCATAGTTATAGTGCTAGTCCAAATTGGAAGGCGGTGAAAGAGGACAGTGCAGAGTTTTTTTTTAATAGGCATCATTTGTCAGATGTTATTTCAGAGGTCTTTGCACTGATGATAATATGCAGATTAAAGCAGAAGTAAATAGGAAAAGAAAAAAAAAAAAAGAGATAGAAAGAAAGGGAATGAGAATCTGAGCAGATTCTGGCTGCAGCAGGCAGGCAGGTGGACCCGGCCCCAGAGGGTACAGATAACAGTAATTAATCTGGGTTGAAGGGTTTCTTCTGAACCCCCTGGTGTTTGACAAAAGGAGGCGTCCTCCCCTGCATCCCAACGCTGCTGGGGACAGCGGGGACAGGAGCAGGAGGGCTGGGTCTGGGGCAGGAGCAGGGATGGAGCACGGCCCCCCCCAGCCCCATCCCTCCTCCCCCCTGCACAGCCACAAATCCGAGCACAAATAAAAATTATGTTTAGTTTGCAAAACGGGAGGAAGGTATCTCCATCCTCCAGAGTTCATTGTTCTGCTAGACTTGGTATTATAGTGGCAATATATTACGGGGAAGAAAAATCAGCTGGCTGCGTCGCCCGCGGAATGACAATGGGAAGCCACAAACCACGATGGAGCTGCAGCTGCCTGGAGCTCCAGCTCTTGGGGCAGCAGCTCCTGTGCCAGGCAGGGTGTCACCCCCAGGACAGGGCAGTTCTGCTGGCACAGGGACCAGCCGTGCCCATGCTGTGGGCACATCTCAGCCTGCCCAGCAGTGCCCCACAGGCACCGCTAAAGGGCTGAAGGTACTTCCCTACCAAAAACACCCCAAACAAATTGTCAAGATGCTTCATCTGTACTAAGGAATATCATCCTGCCCCCAAGCCCCTTGATTTCCCCTGGTGAGGGGCAGGAGAAGGTGCATGGTGGGGGCAGCAGCCGCACAACCTGCTCCACACCGATGCTAAAACACCTCAGAGCCCGGGTCTGCTTAAACCAAATGAATTGCTCGGATATTAGAGCTGGAATGCTGCTCCATGACTGCAAATCTGTGCAGGAATATATTGTGCTATGAGATAGATTTCAATTACCTCTCACCCTTCAGCACGATGATGCCACATTACGCTCCTCTGCCAGGGTTTGCCAGCACGCTCTTACTTTTATTTCTCCTTTTAAATGTGGTCTTTGTTGCGCTTCATTGATCTCTGAGCATATTCTGCTGTTTACAACTTTGATAATCTTTGTGTAATCTTCAGGGGTAATTGAATTCCAGCAAACATAGCTGAATTTTAAACACCATGCAGATTTCAGTACGTCGAGAAGCCATGATATGAAAGTCAAACCTGCAGACAGGGAGAAGCATTTGCTCTCAGCAACTTTCCTGAAAATCAGGAGCTGAGCCAGGCTCGGAGCCCAGGGACATCACGAGCAAGTCAGGAGACACGGCCGGGGGTGGGACCAGACCTATCCCAGAGATGAATCCGAAGCAGTAAATATAAATGTCATTTAATGATTTTTGAATATGCAAACCCAAAACGCTTCTGCACGAAGTCCCAGGGAATTCCACTGGGCCCCACTCTCTGCTAGGGCAGGAGACAGTCAGCAGCTCTCAATCTTTGTTTAAATACCTGGGGAGCTGCCCTGGTACAGATAAATTATCGTTTTTATGGGCATATTTTGTAAATTAGACAAAGGGGAAAACGTTCTGGTTGGATTTTGATGTAAAAGTTTTTTTGCAGAGCCCCAGGGGCCCATGCACACTGCTTTCATAATCACTGTTGTTATTTATTATCTGGCAGCACCAGGAACGTGCCCAGCCCAGCTCAGGCACAGTGTGACATGGCTCCTGGGCAGGGACCCTGCTCTCAGTGCCCGCAGCCCACGGGCACCCATCAAACCTCCTCCTTGCCAAGATGCAGGTGCCACATCCCCTTCACCCCGAGCCTAGGAGAGCTTCTCCCTCCCCTCTGCCCACCCTGAGTTCTGCAGTTTGTTACAGCCTCCCTTTGGGTGGCTGGAAAAACAGATGTCTTGCTTGAGGACATCGGATTTTTGATGCATTTCCTACAAACTTTAATTTCCCACACCATCCTCGCTCAGGATGTAGGGGACTGCTCAAGTATGCTATAAATTAGTATGCCAGCAGAGCTGCTCCTGGAACGGGCATAAGCTCAGCCAGACAAGAAGGAGCCTCCAGAAATCTCAGTGCTGGAAGGGAAAACTTGCTGGTCTCCTGCTACTTGTGCTGGTCTCGGGTTTATTGCAGCAGCCACCTCCCACAACAAAGATTTCCTGCCGAAGGGTCTGAAATGCACAGAAGGGTCCCCACACAATCGAAAGAAAAGGAATTACAGGTTGTCTGGCTAGAGAAAAGAGATATTGAATCTAATCTGAGCTGGTATAATTTGGAAATCCAATTGCACTTGTCCATCAGCAAAGCAGGAACTGGCACGGGGAGCAGAGGGCTGAGGGCAATGGGAGCTCACGGCAACAGGTCAGGGGGGTGGGTGGCTCAGCCCCACAGGACCCCAGCCCACACCAGGCAGGAGGAGCCCCAGGATGGTGCAAAGCCTCTGCTACAGTCCACAGCCCTTTCCCAGAGGGGTTTTACACAGACCAGCACTGACACGGGAGCCACGCATGGGACAAGTGCTGCTGCAAGTTGGATGGGAGAAGCAGCTCAGCACGACCCCCCCTCCTTCACGGGCAGCACCAGGAGAGCCAGGGATGGAAACAGGCTGTGTCCCATCATGTGTGCTGTGGTGCTGCACTGATACCCCGTCCCACAGAGAACAGCTTTCCCTGCACCTCCTTCCTTGGAGGCTTTCCAGGAGACACCAGACCCTGATTACCATCGATTTAAATGTTTCTGCTAGGATATTTAACTGGGGCTCAGATACCTCCTCATATTTCTCTTGCCCAAAGTCATTACACCGACATTTTACCAGAAGCCAGACAGAGTTTTTCAAGGTCCCTGATGGACTCCAGTGACCTGACCAAGGCTCAAGTCCTCTCCATGTGGCTCCAGCTCAGCCCTTTGCTGAAAGGCTCCTGCAAACCACTTGCAGCCATTTCCTAACCCATTTCCCCCAAGGCAGGAGGCTTAGAGAGCTCACCAGTATTTCAGATGCCAAATGCAAGTGACTTTGCACCCAGGCCATGACATGGGATGCTCCCTGGGTTGCAAGGTGGGATGCTGCCCAAGCTTGGGGACCAAGGCCTCCCACTGAGGAAGATGCCAACTCAGCAGCTCTACCTCTCACCAGGCTGAAGAGAACTGCAAGGCAAATGGGAAGGACACGCATGAAGAGCAGCCCCCGTCCTCAACTGTGCAGCCAGCCCCTGGTCCCTTCCCAGGCAAGAAGACAAAGGTAGAGAAGCAGGCAGACAGACTCTCAGGTATGTCTCCTACAGGAGTGGGAGACCCCAGAAGAGTCCCAGGGTTGGACCTGTCCCAGTGGGGAGCAGGCTCCAGAGGCTGCATGTCAACAGGTCCTCCCATCAGCACAGCACTGAGCATCCTACCAGCAGGAGAGCTGGAACAGAGCCACTAACAGCCATTATCCCCCCACATGTGCTTGATTTCCTGAATTAAAGAGCAGAATTATAATGAGACTTGACATTAAATTCCATAAAAAGTCAAGCTAATCAGTGACCAAACCTGTAATTGATTCTTTTGCTAGTTCAATACTTAATGCTACATGTTAAGCAATAGGATTTTACAATGTGCTAGCACTTCACTTACAGAGAATTAAGCAATAAAAATCCATTCTGAGCACAAACAGCAGGAAGGGAGACACGGCCGCTAATAAGTGAACAAGCCAATAAAGTGGCTCAGCACCTGCATCAATATCTTGTTTTTCAAAATATCTATCCCTATACAACACGTGAAGCCTCTTTAATACATGTAACAGCAACTTGAAACACCCCCACCCCGGAGGTAATGCTGGGGTGGGGAACATCCTCCTGGGGGGCTGGAGAGCTGGGGAACCTGCTCCCCCTGCAGCCATGGAGCCCAAACCCCTGGGGTGCTCAGTCCAGCAGGAACCAGCCCCATGGAGCTCATCTGGACACAGGCTTGAGACACAGCCCTGGGTGCTGACGTGGGGGAGCAGAACCCCCATCCAGGCACCGTTCCCTATGCACAGAGCAGAGCTCCCACCAGCCACGGGGCCCAGCCACCCTTGCACAGGCAGCAGTGCTGGAGGGGACACTCTGATTTAAAATACTCTGCTTTTTAGAAAGGTTGGTTGTTTCTAACCTTCCTGCAGTATTTGCTTGATTTTATTCAAGGCAAAGCTCAGAACAAGGACTTGCAGCTTCCACAGCCATTTTCCACCGACAGGTATCACAACTCAGTAAAAACTGTTTGGGCTTTTGAAATGCAAAATTCGCTGGCCTTTTTCCTCTTCCTACTGTTCTCAAAGGTGCTTTCCTCCACTGATCATTTATTGTTTTTCAGCACAAGTCAAATCCTTGTCTCAGAGCAGCAAGGGGCTGCTGCTGACTGATTAACCCCAGCAGTGACAGGGGAGCCAGAGCAGCAGATCTCCCACATCCCCAGGGATGGAACGTTGTCCATTCACTTACCAGGTCATGAGCTGACCCCCAGCAAAAAAAGCCTTTTTGTGCCCTGACTTTGCTGCTTCCAGGGCATTGGTACCAGCACAGGGAGAGATCGCTCACAACAGCCCCAAAACAACAGCATTTTGTGGACCTTTTCTAAAAAAGATTATATCTCCTCCAGGAGAAATTTTTCCTCCACAACCCTGCTCAGCTCTGGCAGGAGGTCAGGGGAGGGGTGCCAGGCAAGGACCCTGCTGCACAGAGGAGCCACACTCCCCTTGGCTCCTGCCCCACCATCACTGTCACCACACGTGGTCCTGTTCCAATGTGGGCAGATGCTGTGGACGAGGCACCCTCAGGCAGCTCCTTGGCAGCTGGGTGCTCCCATGCCCACTCCCCTGGGGCTCAGCAGGCACTGGGCACAGACCATGGTGGGTGCACCATGATCCTCAACAGATTTTACCCCTGGGATCTCCTGCAGTGGGCCCCGTGCAGCACGGCAGGAGACACTTCAGAAATACAATGATTATCCCAAGGGGAAGGCTCTGTTGCTGGTCCCCATGGGGGTCAGGCCCCCCCCCTGCTGTGATGATTCAGGGAATCTGCCCAGGCATATCTCATGAATTCCTCTGAAGCTGCAGAATTGCTGCATTAGGTGAATACCTCAATGGTTGTCAAGTCAGCCACGTGCTGTCAGAGCTGCTTTACATTGCCCAGACCGGGGAGAGCAGATGCTCATAAATAGCAGTCATTTTCTCCCCTGCTTTCAGAGCTAACCCTGCATGGTCTGAGCATCTCACCCAAAGCCCACAGCAGCACATGCTGCAGACCCAGACCCATTTTCCTGGACTTTCTTTGGGGGCACTTGTCAAAGGCTGCAGAGATGCTCCAAAGGTGCCTCCTGAGCCACGTTAGAAACTCACAGCACCTGGACCCCTCCTGACTCAGAGCCAAGCCAGCCTGCACATCACACCCAGAGCTGCTCTTTGAGGAACAAAATGCCAGCAAGAAGAGTCTGATTAGGACCAAATTTGTCCCAGGCACAGATGCATGGCCCTGCAAAGTCTTCCCACCAGAGCCCTAAGCCAGGCACACTGGGCTGTAAGACTGAAGTGCTGAACCATGGCAAGGAAACAGATCTATAGCCCTGGAAAAAGCTTCTGAATTAGAACTTTAAGTAGTAGTAAATCTCAGTTTTAATAATGCAGGTTAACACTGCTGAGAGGTGTGGCAGAGCAAATAGAGTTTCACTGAGCTGGAGGAGAAAGCAGAGAAATTAAACCCTATCATGGGGCAGCGAAACCCAAGGGTGAGGGGCTGGTGCTGCACAGGACCCGTGGCAGGGGAGGGGTGGCACAGAGCCCTGGGGAGCTGGCACAGCTGCCCCCAGCCCACGGGCAGCACTGCTGGCTCCTGGAGATTAGATCTTCAGAATATACCTGCCTAATGAATTTGTGCCTGACAGCTTCAAGCCTTAGACAATTTGTACAGTACAAGAATGTGTCTGAACACTTGTCACTGAAGACTTGTAAAGGACACTTTAAAAGGTCACTTGCTGTGACCACACGCCAGGCGTGCCCCACATCCATCACGGGCACACCCGTCACCCTCTGCAGGCACAATATGTAAAGAGCTGAGGCACTCGAGTGATGCTCTGCTGCCAGCACAGCAAGGACGTCCCAGCATCCCACACATCCCTTCACCCTCCACAGCCCCGGTCCAGCCACGCTCAAGCAGCTGGAGAGGTAAAAAAAAAATGACAACTTTGGTTAAAGGGCTTCTGCTGTCTGCTGGGGAAGCAGAGGAAGCAACGGAAAATATAGAGGGGAGTGAGGCACCAGCTGCCTGGGCAGAGTCAGGAGCAGACAAAAGCTACAGGGCAGAACATGCTCTGACAGGGTAAGGAAAAGGAGATAGCTTTTTGGTGACAAAATAAATTCCAACAACGGCAGGTCCTGTTTCTATGGGGATAGCAAAGATGCCAATCTGTATGCACCTTTTCCACATATATTCAGCAGGTCTTGTTCCACACTCATTGGTCACACACAGGTAAGTGCTCACAATTGTGACTGGCTGAGGATGTCACAACAGTGACTATAACAATTCTCAGTGTCCCATGACTGAGAAATTCATGTCCATGAAACCTGGGAAGAGGCAGAAGGAAAGTGTCTGGCCCACTGCTTGTCTCTATTCAGGCTGGGGGGGGTTGCTGTGCTCTGGAGAACTACAAGGGGACAAATGAGGAGCTTGGTATTTAGAAGAAGAGCTGCCCAGAGTGGGTTATAGACTCCTCTGGGGAGGGACTGCAGCCTCCAGGAAAAACAATAGGAAAACTCCCAGGGGGACCCATAAAGATTGAACAGGCAGGGATACATCCAGCTGGCACAAAGCAATGGAGAATTGGCCTTGTCGAGCAATCCCCACCTCCTCCTTCAATGAGATTACAAGTTGGGCTGATTAAGGCAATTACACTGATGGAAGGGGCTCCTGTGAGGTGTTTGGCACCATATCACACACCATTGCGAGGGAAATATCCTGCTCCACACCCCGTGCTGAATGGATTAAGCAGCAGCTGAAGCTGTCAATGAGGAATCCACATCAGGAAGTTGCCTCCTGGGGACAAGTGTGGGTCAGACACTGCTCAGCCTTGTCACCAACACAGACACAGCCCTGCCACACAGGACCTGGGCACAGGACCAGCTCCTGCAGGAGCTGCCTCCTCAACAGCACTGACCTTGCAAAGCACTCGAGATGTGCTGAGCAGCAACGCAGCAGAAGGGTCCCAGCATGAGGTGGTGGCCAAAGGGGCTGACGTGCAAACAGAGGCACAATTAGGAGCAGGAGGAGGACTTCAAGCAGCTTTGGGGAGACACAGCAAGAATGTCACATCTGTTCCCCTCCCATGCTGTGACGAGGTGTGAGAGTTGTAGAGAAGGAACAAGAGCCACAAAACAGTTGAAAGGCTCAAGAGACACCTGCTATTGAACAGCAAAGCCTGAACCACATTAGCAAAGAGAAGCAAGTGGCAGCAGCATTCCTGGGTGTCAGTTCATCATCTCAGGTCAATTCTGGTGGACATGTGGAGATTCAGCACTGCTTCAGCACCATCCTTTCTGCCCAGGCTGGGAGCAAGAGCAGTAGTTCCCAGGTGCTGGCATCAGGAGAGGCAGGGACCCCACACGTGCCAGCCAGGACATGGAGCTGTGAGACCCCCTGAGCATTTCTCCTTGGAGCAGCGGCAGATCCCTCCCTGCTGCTCCCAGCCCCAGAGCTCAGGACACACACCCAAGCTGAGTCTCTGCCCTAAATGCATCCTGCATCCTTAGTGGCATTTTTCTTCCCACACCAAACACCTTATCAGCAAGGTGTCGGCCACAGTGCAGAGTCCTCAACCATGAAATTATATGACTCTACCTTGACCTCCAATTTTCTACAGTTAATATCTCACACAGAATATACACCACAGCTCAGGGGCATTCTCTGACTCAGCCAACAAGAAATGCAGTCCCAAAATGTGGATCTCTAGTCCACTGTGATGCCTTTCCCCCTTTTCAGAGCAACCTCAGCACCAAGACCAGAAGCTTGCTACAGCAAGAGCTCCAGCAAGGATCCTCTCCTGCACCCAACACCAGGGCAGGACCTGCAGAAAAAGGACATGAAGTTCCAGCTTCCGTAGGGCAGGCTGCTGGAGTCCTGCTCTGCTTAGAGGTCCCCTGATTAGTCCACAAGCCACAGGTGATGTTGCAGACATCCCACCCAGTCCCAGGTGGCTCCAGTAAAGGCTGATCCCAAAGCTCAGCTGCCCTCACTCCCAGCTGACACCAGCATTGCTCTGGCTCCACACACAGCTCTTTGTCTTCTCTGCAAACAAGCACCACAGACAAACACCCAGCAAAATGCAGGCTGAGCATCTGCCAGGAGCCCTCATCTGCCTGCCTTCTTCTAGAGAGCTTAAAAGAGCATCTTGTAGAACTAACAAAGATCTCTGACTGGGTGTGTTGTGGAGCAGGAGCCCTGTGCAGGGCTGGGAAGCAGCAGCAGCTTTGCCCACCACCTTTCTCTGCCAGCAGAAGGACACACTGCTCCAGGGGACCAGCTCCTCTCCAAGGGGACACATTCCCACCCTGCCCCAAGCACACAACAGCCACACACCCCCCCAGAGCCACAGCAACACCCCAGATCTCCTCGGGAAGGGAGGAAAAAACCATGGTTTTCCTGCCACTCTTGCTCTAACAATCAAGAAGCATCCAATCTTCCAGGAGACTGATAGAGAGGATGCTGGTGTCATTATCAAGTTAATTAGAAAAACTCAAATGGAGCTTTAAACATTTTTATAATACATTTGGGCCTTTTTGGCAGGATTATGGCATCTTTTGGGTTTCCATTTCCCATTAAAGCATTCTCAGTAGTGCATATATAAAAGCCATGTGATCTTGGCTCCTTGCTGCTTTTTTTTTCTTTTTTTAAAGACATCTTTTTTTCGGGTAAGATTTATTAAATATTGTAATCAGTTAAATTCTGGCAGCTTAAACATTTTCTTTAATAGCCTTGTTAAATGTGGATTAGATTTAAAATCCCTGCCTCTGAACTCTTGAGCAGCAGTATTTATATGCAATGTTAAAAAAATTAAAAGCTTTACAAAGTGGTAATTACTCCTCTGCTGCAGAAGGAAAGAGCCTGATTTTTTAAGTTATTTTAAGGCAAGTTTTCCTGCCTCACACTTCTTGGGCAATACTACAAGCATAATTTATTCCTCCTGATTCACCCCCCCCCAGGTCAGGGGTTTTGTTGCTTACAGAGCCCACACCATTTGAAGCACTATCAGCTTTGGCTCTGCTTTGCAAAGCCAGAATTCTAGAGGCCCTTGCAGGACCTTGCTCCCACTGAGGCCCCCCCAAAGTGAGCAGGACCCCTTCACCCCTTACCTGGAAGAGCCTGGCAGGAGCCCCCACAGACAGCACCTTCTACCAGCAGCACTGGCCCCCAGAGCAAACTGGGAGCAGCCCCAGGTGCTCCCCCTTTATAAGCTGAGCCCATCAGCCACCCAGGAGCCTGATGGGCAGCACCTGCAGCCCCTGCATGGGGCAGCCCTGGGTCCTGCAGCCCCACATCTGCCCTCAAAGAACAGAGCAGGAAGGGAGAGGCCAGGCTGGATGCTTGGATCACACCGTTAATGACAATTTAAGGCTTTTGCTGTACCTAAATAATGCACATCATCATCACCGTTTCTCTGCCGTGCTTGCGGGGAGCACTGCACAGAGACCTGATTTAGTGCCCCTGAACCCCAGGAAAGCTTTCAGGTGCCTTTAAGAACAGCTACAGCAGAAGGGAAATTCCCCTTCCCATGTCTTTTCCCTGTGTTGCCCCCAGGTTGGGACAGACGGGGAGGGGGTGTGGGGACACAGGAGCTCCCTGACCCCAGCCCCGCTCCCTCCACCAGCCCCCCAGGCACTGTCCTGCATGGCCCCCCTCCTTCATGCTGGACATCCCCTCTCTGCCCCAGGCACAGCCCTGCAAGACCAGGGGGACACCAGGCAGGTCTGAACAGCTAAAGCACAGAGCCCAGCAGCAGAGACGTGTTCTCCGTGGTACCACCGTGGACAAGCTGCTCCACGCCACTGCTTCCCTGTGCCGAATGCACCAGTGATGCTCACCCCACTGGTGTCACCAGCCTGCTTAACTGGTGCTGGTGAGGCAGCCAGAAAGCCCTTGTTGTTCCCCAGGAAGGCTACGGGCTGGCTGCAGCAGAAGGCACCATGCCTGTCTCTGTCACGACGTGTTAGCAGCAGAGGTGTCGAGGCTCTGCAGTTGGTCCTGTTCGTTAACACACATGTTAATGAGCTGGAGAGGACAGGGAGGGTGAGCAGTGATTTACAAAATATGGTGATGACACCAGTGTAGGTGAGCAGGAGCAGAGCAGCAGCTCGGGGGGGACGGGGAGCACATGGGCGCAGCAAACACAAAGCCCTGAGCCCCTCCAGATGGTCTGCAAGTCAGGACGAGGGTCCCAAGGGCTCCCAGAGTGTGCCCTGCAGAAAAGCTGCCAGGCTGGTGGGCAGGACCCTAAAGCTACCACCATGTGTGTCACTGAGAGTGGGTCCCCGAGCAGAGCTCGAGTGTGGAGCAGGCAGAGGAGCCCACGCCCTGTCCCAGCCCTGCCTGGGAGGTACCAAACCCCCAGCTCGTGTTGCTGGATGCAGGAGTTTTGCTGAGGAATAGAAGGTACTTCTGCAAACCTTAACTGGGTTTTAATGAGGCTTTTTGCCACTGAATGTAAGTCAATTTTCTTGGAGTGATTACCCTATCTCTAGAGGGTATTGTAGGAATAGATGAGAACTAAAGAGGGACAAGAGTAATATCAAGGGCTAGAAAAATTCTCAAATAAGGAGAGACAGAAAAACAAGGTAGAAACAGAATGAATAAATAATAAATGGTGTTGAAGCGACAGTCTGGGAGCTCCACTCATCCCACTCTCATAACAAAGGAAGAGAAAACATGATGTTGAATTAAAAGGTGGAATAAAGGGGAAATACTTTTCTCATGTGAGCTGCAACAAGTGCATGAGCCTCAGCACCAGGCGAGCCCGGGGGAGCTGCCCAGGAACTGGGGTGCTCTGCCCTGCCCAGCAAAGTGCTCTGACCCCAGGGCTGCAGAGGAAGATCCCAGGACCCCCACAGCTCCTGTCTGGGCTGCAGAACAGCTCACCAGTCCCTCCCTGCAGGAGAGGCATCTTCTCCAAGCCACAGGTAAAACAGGAATAAATGGATTTGAAATGTGCTAACCCAGAAAGATCCACGAGCACATTTTCCCTCACAGTCAGTCCTGTGAAGCCACTACTGGGGATGGGACTTCAGGGAACACGAAACTCTCTCCAGTTCCACACTAGAGAATGAAGTCTTTCTCCTTTTAAAATTCATAAACCAACATAGACTGCAAGTTAAAAAATAAGGACCCCCTATTTACATATATCACTGCAACAACCCCAGTGCTCATTATGAATTATTTAGCATAATGCACTTTCACATCACCCTGCCTGCTCAGTGGCCTCCTCTCAATTAGGCACTGGGGTCAGTAATAACAGGTCACTTAAAATGTAAATAAAAGTGACACTGGGAGAGATGCTGGAGCATTTGTTTATAATGTTAGATTACTGTAAAAATGTGTTTATGAAGACCAGTTCCTAGCACGGTTACTTGTCATGCAAAAAATTTGTCTGGCAAAACACACATTAAACATAATCCACCCTGAGCAGAAGGAGCAGATCTGGCTGAGAGAAGCGTGGTGGTACCGAGCCCACTGCCTGCTGCCATCAGCCCAGGCACAGGATCTGCTGGGCACGGGGACCTGATGGGCACAGGGATCTGCTGGGCACAGGGATGTGATGGGCACAGGGATCTGCTGGGCACAGGGATGTGATGGGCACAGGGATGTGATGGGCACAGGGATGTGATGGGCACAGGGCTCTCCTGCCCTGGCAATGCACTCACCCGTCTCCACTCTCCCTCCTGGCAGTGGGGCAGCAGCTGTGGCAGGCTCTGGAGGTGCTGGGCTGCCTGGCTCTGGCAATCCAAGCTGGGATGGCACCTTCTCCAGCAAGCTCTGTGCCCAGAGCTCCACGCAGGCAGGATCAAGGGGAAGTTATTCAAATGCAAAATTCTGTGGCAAAGAAGCAAATCTGATGGCACCGAAACTTCTCACAGATAGAGTTTGGTTTTGCCAATGTATTTGGCTTCATAAAGGACAATATTTCAAGCAGAGGCTTTGGGGCTTTTCCATCTGATGCCATTTAATGTTCTTAAAAGTACAAATTCAGTAACAAAATTTGGTTCTTCATTTTGGACCAAATTAAGTATTTCAGCCACAAAAAGTCTTTGTTTCATGTTTTACTGTGTTTTTTGCTTTGCTGAAGTTTTTGAGGAGTTGTTTTATGTCAAGCCAATGCTTCTGGGCTTTTTGAGCCACCAGCAAACAGAAAAATCAGCTTTTTACACCACTCCACTTGACATTCTCCCAGCCAGCAGTTCTTTCTTACTTTTCTGTATGGCAGTCTCCATCTCCAGCTGGTCCATCTCTGCCACTGCAGCTCCCCAGTGCTATGCCCACTGCGGCTCCAGCTTCATCATCTCCATCTCCATCTCCTGCATCCTTCAGCCAGGCAGGGATCCCACCTCACTCTGCAGTAGTCCACAAATCATTTGCCATGAGTGGGATTAGCATGCATCAAAAATCAAATTGCTGCCTAATGGAGCTGCTCATTGGCAGGGACAATCCCCCAGGACTGTCCTGGTGCCAAGGGAAGAGTGGAGTGGGACAAGGTTCCCACTGCCCAGCATGTCCCTGTATCAATCTGTCCCTTTGTCCCTGGGGGGGATGCATCCCCCCTGCCTCACTTTTCACTTTGCCTCTGCAAAACAAGGCTCTGGATTAAAAACCCCACAGGAAGGACAGTGTCATCTGTTGCTGAGATGCTTCCTCCTCCAGAAATCCAGTGGATCCCCAGGCCCCGAAAGCAGGAGCTGGCTGCTGCTTTCCCACTGGGTCTGGCTTGATGAGTGTCCAGCCTCTCCCCGGCTCCCACTGGCCAGGGAGTGGGGCTGGGGTTCACCTGCTGCTGTGGGACAGGGCTGGGGGTCACCCTGCTGCTGTGGGACAGGACCAGGGGTCCCACACACCCGGCAGCCGGCGCCTGCCCTGGGCTCAGGGGTGTTTTTTCCCCATGAACTGTTATTAGCCCTGTATGGGAGGTGATAATAACAAGCCGTTAATGGGAATCTGTTCGAGTGCCACTGTGTGGCAAGATCGTAAATTAATGGCCGTTTCATTTATTGTCATTTTATCCATAACAAGATGCTGATTTTCCTCCCTGGATAATGAAATTGGTCTGTAAGAACCATCAATCCTCACGGAGGCACGAGGCTGGAGCAAGGTGTGGGATTAACGGGCTAATGACAGAGAAGTGAGAGCTCATGAATCGTGCTGGGGGGAGCGGGCGGCAGTGCCGGGGGAGCCTGCACCGAGTGTTTCTGAGGCTAACAACCAGCTCTGTCAGACCAGAAATACCCAAAGATCCCCTCCTGGGCTGCCCTCGGCAGCTTGCCTTTTCTGCCCATGGAAAATTGGTGTTTAAAGGCAACCCTGTCAGACCAAAATGGCCCAGGACCTTCACTGACCTTCATCCCCATCAGGGTGTCCCAGGCAGATGCTGCCCAGGCTGCCCGTGCCTGAGCAGTTCAGGGGCAGCTGGGAGGGAGGATTGATGACTTCTGCTCCCTTCACCTGCAGCACAAAACAAAAACATATGTTGGGAATTTATAGGGTCTATCGAGCAGAAATTCTTCCTTTGCTACGTGCTCCCTGCCCTTCCCAGGACCATCAGCCCAGGACCTTCAATCTGCAGACAAGTGCAACTTCAAAGCAATGACTGCCTCAAAATAAAAACAAACATGTAAGTTTCTCATAATCATGTCTTTAAATGGAAAAAAGCATTAGAGCTCTTAGGATGCTGAGGACCCTGCATCCCACTGCAGAGGTACCAGCCAGAGCTGCAGAGAACCACAGCTCTCTCCACACATGTCCCTGGCTGCAGACTCACTGGACAGCCACCCGAGAAGGGCTGCAGGCAGTGATGGATCCGAGCACTCACTGCCCTGGTCACATTGGTGTGACACCAGCTTCTCACACCCCTCAAGTGCTTTAACCACCCGCCTGGGGTCTGCCGGAGCACTCGCTCCTTCCCCATTCCTCTCCTCATCTCACTCTCCCATTTCCCCCAGGCTGGGTCAACTTCACCCAGCACCAAGCAGCGAATCTCTCCAGGCTGACCGGGCAGAAAGTTGTCACTGCCCAGGGCTGTCTGCAGGCAAAGGGGTCCCATGGAGAGGGGGACAATGGGGAGGAGACCCCAGGACACATTGCTGCTCCTGGAGACCCCTCTGTGAACCTGCACCTCCTGCAGACAAGCGTCAAGAAGGGCTTAGAGCTTTCTTTTTTTTCCTTGCATAATTCAGCAGAGATATCATTTTAAATATTGCTACTTTTCTCACTCAGATATGAGAAATATTAACTGGCCAAACTTTGCCGTGGCTGCCACCATCCTTTTAGCAGCGTGATTGCCATTGGGGGATTTATGGCCCTCCCCGTACTTGGGTTATTTGAGTTTTGCTTTGCTGCAGGGCCAGGGCAACAATAAATTTCCTTCTCCTCAGGAACATGCTCTAACCTCTCATTTTCTAATAAAGCGTTAAACCTTGGAGCAACCTGCACTGGCCCTGGTGCTCAAGAGGAGCTCCAGCTGAGCCGAGGAGCCACGGGCTGGAGGCAACATGCAGCTCTTCCCGCAGCAGCTCTGGTGAGTTCTGGCTTCTCTCTCCAAGGTGAGACCCTCCCCAGGCAGGGGCCACATCCTGCCCAGCCCCAGCAGCTCTGCACCCCGGATGCCTTTCAGAAAGGGACCACCTGGGGCGAGAGGAGCGCTTGAAGGCATCAGGGAGAAGATGCAGGAGAAGCCCCCAGACCTGCCCAGGAGGGAGTGACAAGTGGGAAGCAGCTCAGGGATCTCCCACCCCACAGACAGCACATCCCCAGCGTGGTCCCACCACCCACCCAGCCCACACTCCTGCAGTGCATGGTGGGCTCAATGCTGGCCAGCCAGAGGTGGAGGGACCACAAGAGCATGCCAGCAGCATACCACCATCATCAAGATGGGGTTTATTATGTTAAAAAGGGTCCTCACCAGTGGTGCGCCACCACCCCTGCCATCCACACCCCCCCCTGCTCCATGGGGGCCTCAGGTGAGGCTGCTGGGGCATGGAGGATGGGTGGGTGGGTGGTGCATCTGCTGCTGGTCTCATTACAGTCACGGAGGTGGCCGCGGCGCCAGGCTCTTCCCGGCTGAGCTGGTGGGTGAGTTACGGCCAGGTTCTGCATTGTGGTAATATGATTTTTTCAATATATTCTGTTTGGATTGGCAGGTTGGTCTCACTCTTTCTCAACTGACTGATAAAGCACTAGACAGGGGATTAGTCCTCTTGGAAGCTAAAGAAAGAGGTAATTTGGGTTGTTTATAGCCTGCAGGGGTAGAATCAAAATGTACAATACTGAGAGAGTCAAACTTTTACAGCGTGCGGCACGGCCATAACTCAGAGCAAGTATCAGACATTACAGTCCTGTGAAATGCATTCCCGTGACAAAAGGCTGGAAAGGCAGAAAGAATGAGAGGAATTAATCTGTTCTCAGGACAAATATTGTAATGAAGACATGAAACGCCAAGAAAATTAACCCCTGCCTGGGCCGGTTTTAGCATCGGAGTGTTTGGCCCAGAAGTCTCACCTTGGGCTTGGGGCGGTGTCAGAAACGACCCAGACGTGGGAGATGCTGCTGGTTATGTGTAGGAGCAGCCCCAGTCTGACCTTGGCTTTTCTGCATTAAAGGAGTAACAGCTTTCCCTCAACTGGGTTTTTCTGGATTTTCATAGCTATTAAATCTAATTGCTGAGATAGAGTTATAAAATTATAATTTTAACCATGCAATTTAGATGGAGTAACTGGTCGTCTATTTCTGTGATTATCCCTGATTATTAAATGAACAGCTGCCTCCAAATATGTTTGCAACAAACTAATTCAATGAATGCATGTGCCTGAATATTCATGCCCCTGATTCACAGTACAGACTTTTAAGACTTTTTCAGTGTGGCTTTAAAAGTTAATTTATCCCGGCAATTTCAATAAGTACATTCCCATCAGCTTTGGTTACTGCTCCAGACTTTAACACTAAGTTTGGCAGTGAACTAAGGTGCCCCAGCCCCAGCCCCTGCCTCAGCATCCACACAGCACCGGAGACAAGCATCAGTGTTTGTGTCAATCCCAGGCTTCTCCTGTGCCTTGTTTGTGGGTTTGACAACCCCTCTCCACACAGCACTAACAAAATGTGACACTCCACAGTCTGTTTGTTTTAGCTTTTCCACTAAATTCTGCAGGCACGCCAAGTAGCTGGGAAATAACCTGCCCTCCCCAGGCAATGAAATATGGGCAGGGCTGGGCAGCGAGCAGCTCGCCCAGCCTGCCCTCGCAGGCAGCTCCCCAGACACCCTTTCACCAGCAATTGCATTTTCCTCCTTGCCAAGGAGGTGCCCCCCTGCTGCTGCCAGACAGGTTAACAGGCAGAGGGGCTGGGAGCAGCCCGAGGGCTCAGGCACAGTCTCTGTGCTGGGGACAGGGTGACTTACCTCCATGCTGGGAGTCAAGCAATGGCAGTGGGACGTGGTGGGAGTCTGCCCTGTGCCAGGGTCTGAATCTCTGCATGGAATAAATGCCACTCACCCCAGCATGGTCTGCAGGAGCCTTAAATGCATTCCCTGTACTTAAATCTCTGCTTACTCTTCCGAGTAAGCTGCACTTTGACTGACTGGTAGGACATTTTAATAATACTCATGGCACTATACGGATTGTTAAAAAAAGAGGTATTACTCTATAACACAAGCAAGTGCCCAAGAGTAGTTATTTGATCTGTTGTGGCTCATGTCATGATGCACCAGAGTTTACCCCAGGGTCTCACAGCCTCTGGAGCCTGGCAGAAACCTCCTGCCCTTGGGAGTGTGCTGGGATTTCCATACTTACTGGAGAGAAACCGCTGCTGCTCGGGGAAGAGGCAGAGCTCCTTGGATGGATTTCCGAGGTGCTCATCAGGCGAATGCTGGCAGCTGGTGCCTGGGTTCTCCTGGATCCATCCTGCCTCCCCATGGAAGCACCAGCAGCCGCTCCACTGAACAGGCAAGTGCTGGTCCAAGAAGCCAAGCCTGGTTTGGGGCAACCTCTGACTGCAACGTCTTCCTCGCATCCTCACAGACACGTCCCTTGGCAAGCAATTGCCATTTAAAATAAAAGCCTTTTAAAAGCTTTTATTAAAGATCCAAGAAAAAAAAAAGAAGAGAAAAATCTGTTAAAGTATTTGAAATGTAAAGTAGGGCTTTCATTTTAACAGCATCTCTGATTCCTTTTGTCTCTTTCTGTATGGAGGTTTCACAAGAATACACACAGTTTGACAGACCTTCAGATGATATTAAAGATGGCAACATCTGATTAAGGGGGAAAGGAAACAGCTTAACTGCCATGGGCTCAAGCTGCTGGGCTCTGACCTGCTGCTCTCCAGGACCAGTTGGACAAATGCCAACGGAAAGGGAAGAGCAGGAGGGTCCTGGTCCCATGTGGCACCTGCCAGGGGAGGTGAGCCCGTCCCACACTCTCCCACCCCACTCCCCAGCCTGCACTTGGGCAGGTTGACAGAAAGACATCCTGGCTCTTCACACGGGCCATGGGGAAGGACGGGGGAGTGCCAGTCACCTTGAGAGAAACCAGAGCTGCTCCTCAGCCCACATGTGACTGCTCTCAGCCCGTGTCCCTCCTCCGTGGGGTCATCCCAGCCAGGCACAGCAGGAGTGGGATCCCTGCCCTGGGAGCGGGGTCTCAGCAGGAACGTCACTGTCGTGGAGCTGGGGAGACAGAAACAGGCACCACAAAACACTCCTGCTGTTCTAACAAGAAGCGATAGATTAAAAAGCTAGTTAAAAATTCATCCAAGAGAGGCAGAGTTTCCCAAGCATATCAGAGTTAATATTTATAAAGGGGATTGTTGCTCAGTCTCAATTATCCTAAAAGCTCGGTACAATTGATGCATTGGAGAAACCACAAACACAGGCATGTCAAGGGAAAACCATTCCCTGTGACCGCTAACAAAATGCAATCAGATCTGCAACATGTGGAGCCAATTGATTTTCAACAAGTTATACAATGTAAACAAATGATTGATTCTCGGGCTCCTTTTATTCCTGAGCAAGCAGCCAGAAATTTCTCCAACTACTCGGAGCAGGTAAGGCTGGTGGTAAACAAGGGCTGCAGAGGGGCAGCAGGCAGTCCTTTCATCAACCTGCAAACAGCAGGAGCTTTGATTTCTTTTTCCCCCAGCCCCTTAAGCAGCCACTAAATAATCAACAACCCCCGATCATGTGAAATCTTTCTGTTGCCAGTGGTCATGTCGGACCAGCGTCTGCCTTCAATGAGAGTCAGAAGTTTTTTATTGCTTTTGCATTTTGCCTCCTCTGATGTTCCCAGCCTTCCTCTGATTTACCCGAGACAGATGAGATGGGAATATCTCCAAGAGCTTTATCACTTCTCTCTGTCAGCAGCGGCTGCTAAGTCAACAGAGCGGTGGTGTGTGTCTGGACCGGCGGTGCAGAGGTTGCTCACATCGTTCTCTGCTCCCGCTGAAACCAATAAGCTGCACTCCACTGCACCCCGAACCGTGCCCCTGGTTATGTCAAATTAAATCTCAGCCCATCACCAGCAGACTGTCAATATCAGCACGGATCCCTGGGCACTGCCTGGGGAGGGGGAATGGGTCTGAGCACTCTGGGACCCCCACAACAGCAGAGCTGGGGCCATGGGGAGCCACGGGGCACCAGGATGCCAACCACCAGCACATCTCACCTCCCGACCCAGCCACCTCTGCCAGTGCCAGGCGGGGTCTGAGGAGCACAGGCACTGTCACTCAGGGAGCCACATCCATGGCCATGGATGGGCTCTTGTGAGGGTGGAGCAGTTTCTCTGCACAGCTCCTGGAGACCACACGTCTCTGCACCCCCTCAGCCCCACCAGCCACGCACCACGATGCAACAACTGCTCCTGGTATGGGCCTGTGTGCGCAGGCACTGCTGACAGACCATGCCCATCACACCTGACAGAATCCTCCTTGGCTTGCCCGAGCACCTCATCTCTGCACAGATATAGAGACCTATGAGCCCTGCACACCTCCAGCAGCCTGCGAGAGCACAGCCTGCTCACGCTGCACCTTGTGTTTTACCCATCCACCACTCTACCTCCCCTTTCCCCCCCTACTTACACTCCTGGTCACATCCTGGGGTGGGTTCGGCGACATGGAGGCACCAGCCCTGGGCAGAGCGTGGTCCGGGGGCAGCTCCTTTGTCCTTGCTCCCACACCCTTCTGAGCCTCACAGCACCACTGGGCTGCTCTTGAAGAGTACTGATGGAATAGCTGAGGAGAAGAGAGTCACACTTCCATGAACCAAGTCTCCTCTCCACCTGGGATTTCTCCGGGTTTCAAGACTAACCCTAGTGAATCAGGGGCTGAGGGCACTACTCATCCAAGGATGCCACTGACCTTGTGCTGGGACCTGAGTGGTGCCGAGCTGCCAGCTGGGCAGGGTGCAGGTGGGTGGTGCAGCCCCTTCCCACAGCCTGGGTGACATCCAGCTCACTGGGCTGCAGCTGCCCTCCAGCCACAGCAAACCGGGTCCTTCCCCGAACAACACCCTCCTCTTTCCTGGGGCCTCTCAGGTGGGCACCTGTGGAACCCCCCAGGGGATCCCCAGAGGTGGTGGAGCCGGGGGGCTCCCCAAGGTCCTGTCCCCACCGCTGTGGTGCCCACGCTGGCACACATGCCATGCAGGGGGTTGTGTGCCCATGGCACGTCACACAGCTGCCAGGCACGGTGCCTGCTCCCGGTGCCAGAGTCTGGCACGATTCCCCACAAGTGGGCACAAATTCATCCTAAAACACAAACAAAGGAGGAGGCAGCACTTACGTGGGCACTGAGAGATTCCTGCACAGCAAGGGACTTCAGCAGGGCCAGGAGCAGTTCTGTTTAAAATTAAAATGGTCTTTTTAAAGCAGATTAAAACTCCTTGTGAAAGCAACCATGAACATCTGTGATCTCACAGCAAAGACTTTTCTGGCTCTTTCAGAAATTGCCCTGTTCCCATTACAATAGCAGCATAATTCTGCCTCTATTTGAAGCTTGCAAGATATTTATATTTCAAATAATTTTACAGAGTTCTACTGTGAATTGCAAGCTGTTTTTTCTGCTTACGTATTAATTGTATGTGTGTGTCCAGTGCTCAGCCTTATTGCCATGTAATTTGTACAACGTAATTAACCATGTAGAAACCATAATACATTGTGTTTGGAAGAGTTACATCCAGTTAATCTAATTGACTAATAACATGTTTTCATTTAGCAGCACGTACTGTATTTCCAGTGATTGAATTAATGTCATGTTAACGGCTGCTTTTTGCAACAACATTTGGCATAAATTGCATTAAAAATTGATGTTCGTACAAATGTATTTTGAATACAGCTCAGCATGTGGCCTGGGAAAACACTCCTGTTGTTTATTAAATCAGCTCAGTTTGCAAGTGCACTCTGAGGAGCTGCACCACCGGGGCCCTGCCCTGTTTGCTGGTGGGACCAGCGTGGGACTTGCAGACCACGGCCACCCAGCCCTGCCTGTCTCAGCAAGGTCTGAGCCTCCCCGGCTGCAGGACAGACTCTCCTCACCCCCTCAGGCTGGCAGTGCCCAGCTCCCCTGCCTGGCCTCCTGGAACAAGGTTTAAACAGAATCTCTGACGGAGAGGCTTGGTTGGGGAGCTGTGGGCACCTGCTGGGAGGAGGCAGCCCTGGAGGCACAACCAGCCGTGTCCCACCGCTGTGCCTGCCTAGCCTGCCTCTGCCACGGGGGCTGGATGAAAACAGGCTCTGCAGCCAGAGCTCCCCCCACCCCTGTTTGCACAGGGGTCCCAGGGACAGGATCAATGCACCCGCGGCCAGGAGAACAACACTTGTTTGACCTGCCCTGGGAAACAAATCAAACTGCTCAGACAGATCAAACCTCTCCGGCGGCTTTCCACCTCCGGAGGTGTGAGGAGAGCTCGGCCTGCGCACCTGGGACTGCGGCATCCAAGTCTCCTGCCACGGGTGGGATGAAGGAGCCCAAGATCTGCCTCACACCCAGGGTGGCTCCAGGAGCTGCTCAGCCTGGGCGGTGATGGAGAGTCCAAATAAAAGGAGCACTTGAAAGCCGAGATGTGCTGCACTCAGTGGAATCTCCAGCAGGGGCTGCAGTGTCTTTGCGGGCTGCTCCTTTGGCTTTCACAATCCCAAGCATCACCCAGCCCAAGCTTCAGTCTAAAAGCAAAAATATGGAAATAGGAGGTCAGAGGATGTGTTGGCAGCACCACAACCCAGCCCAGAGCTCTCTGGAGCCCACTGGAAGGGAGTACTGCCCAGGGGAGGACATGCCCATCAAAGCATCGCCTGTGCCACCCCAGTGGGAGCAGGAGAGGGTGGTGCCCTGCCAGGAGGCACAACCAACCACCCCACACACCCTGGGTGTGCAGACCCAGAGCCTCAGCCCCAGCACATACTGGTAGAGCCCCCACCATCCTCTCCTGGACTCCCCCAGGCACCAGCCTGCCAAGAAACCTCAGGTCTGGGGGGATCTTCTGTGCACATTTCAAATGCACTTAAATAAAACCCCAGCTGCTGATGCTGGAGCACAGGCAGGGAGGAGAGAGGGCAGAGCTACCAGGCTCCCGGGCTCCCACTGGTGCTGGTGGTCTCAGCACACTCTTGTGGGCACACCTCACCCCCTGCCTGCCTCCTCGCAGTGGTTCAGGAGTTCCTTTTTCTCTGCAGTGAATAAATAACAAGAGCAGGGTTTTGATTCCGCATGGCAAAGATGCTGCTTTGAGGGCTGCTGTGATCCCCGGAGCCTGCTCGCTCTGCCTTTGTTGTACATCCCCACCAGAGAGGAAAACAGCGGCTTACGGAATCCAAGGTGTAAAGTGGAGACTGCCGAGGAAAATGATGAGCCCACATGGGCCTTTTCCTTTTGTGCTTAAATTTACGTAGGGTGTCTTGGGCTTCATTATTTATAGACTTTGTTTGTCCTAATTCCTTTGACAGGTCCAGCCTGGGAACGGCCTAAGAGGTGGCACAAACACAAAGCCACAGGTTGTTGGCAGCAGGAGTGCCCATGGCACAGTGCTGCTGTGCCAGGGGAGAAGGAGAGCCCCTCTCCAGGAACAGGAGCCTCCTCCTCCTCCTCCCTCTCTCCAGTCCTGCCACTCTGAGCAGGGTGATAACAGGCATTCACACATCTCAGCTCCATTCTTCAGTGATCATCTCTGTGCTGTCACCAATAGGTGTGGGTAAAGGTGGGCAATAGGTGTTTGCTGGTTTCTGATCTGATTTTGGCTGCAGCAGAATCCTCCCTTGAGCACCTTTCCAAGTTTAGTGCCTCTGTCCGAGCCCCAGGGCCCTTGGGCAGCACTGACCGTCTGTGCACTCTGCTACTGCCCACTCTTTGGTCCAGGGAGCAGAGGAGCTCCATTCCATCCATCTCAGCAGTGCACTGCTCTGAGAAACCCATCGGCAAACACAAAACCTCCGTGATTCTGGACTCGGCAGCAGAGGCACTACCTGCTGCTGAGATCATGCTCAGAGGGACCACAGCTCCACTATTGATTATCATTCCTTAACAATTTTAAATCAATTAAAGAGGAACATCTCCATGTAGTTAGGAGATGATGCTAAACACTTCCCACACAGCCAGAGCAAACCACGTTCCCTGGGAAGATGGATCTGAGTTGAAACAACACAGCAAACACCACAGGACGTGGGGGCTCAAGCACAGCTCTGCTCAGAGATTCATGGACCTGCACATCACACTTCCACTGAGCAGCTAGAAAATCCCTGAAAGAAGTGACTGCTGGTTCCCAGCCCTGCAGGTGGAGAATTTACTTAATTTAAAGCAACAGCTAAAATGAGATTTATTGGAGAAAATTGTATCTAACATCAAAGTGAGTGAACTAAATGTTTAAAGGTCACTTTTTAAAGTGAGTTCAAATAGAATACATATTACAGAACTCGTGAATGGCATTTTTACTCCCAAAGAGAACCTTTTGTTTCCTTTTGGATTTGTGAACAAATTTAGTGTTCCTAAGCAGGGGCATGACAGCACTAGACTGAAGCACCTGCAGTGCAGCCAGGCACCCCGTGAGGCTCCCATGCAGTGTCCCAACAGAAAGCCATCAGCCTGGTCACCTTGTCCTCTCCTGCCACCTCTCTGGACATGGAAAGAGGGAACAGGGTGGTCAGGTTGCAGAGAGCTACCTGATGTGCTGCTGTGAGCACAGGGTGGCTGCTGAGTAACAACACACAAGCACTGTCTGAGAGCTGGACCCACAGGCTCTGCAGCACCAGGCTAGCCCAGAGGAGGGGTATGGATCTCCCAGACATGGGGCACCCTGGGCTGGCACAAAGAGTCTGGCCTGACCTCACTCACTGTTCTGCCAGGAGCATGGGCACTGTAAGACTGTGAAATAAACCCACGTTCGTCTGTTTCCTCCTCCTTCCCCTGTAAAACTACTTAAAAATTTAACTTCCCTCCTGTCTCTAGAACTTACATTTCATTCTGGTGAAATACTGTAACTTTTCTACAGGGAAAACCTGCAAGAGCACGGGGTGCATGCTCTTACCCTCCTCCTGCATGCTCGACCCATCCCAGCCTGCAGCATCAGGACCAATTCCGCCCCTGATCACTGCTGCCTGGGAGTCCTTGGCACACTGCAGACAGAGCTGATCTGGGGATTTCAAAGGCTAACCATCGATTCCAGCTCCCCCCAGAACCTGCACAAACAGGACTGACAGCTCCAACTCACTGACACATGCTTTGTTCATCCCAGCATGTCACTGCCAGCAGCATCCCACCTGGAATCCCCGGGAAACAAAAGCATTCCCAGAAAAAGGCTTAAACCACAGAACCATACAGCAATTAAAAGCCATGTTCATAACAGAGTCATTAGTGCTGATTCTCACACTCTTTACATAGGAGCGGCACGTAATAATCATTTCCGATTAAATTACACCTCTCCAAGGTGCATTAACCACTTTTATCCATCCGATTAATTGGAGCCATCTCTGGCACAGGGAGCAGCTCCATCACTCCGCAGGGAAAGCAGACAGTTAATAAAAGGCACTGCTGTGAGGGGAGAGCAGGAACACGTCGCTGTCACACAGGTCTGCCCGATGCACGCTGGCTGCAGATGGTCCCCCAGACACACGTGTGGCTTCACCTGCACACACGTGGCCAAGCACCTTCCCAGCCAACATACCAGCTCTCAGAAAGAAGGAACTGCTGTAGGTTTGTGCATTTTGCAGCATCAGTGTCTCCAGAAGACATGCCCTCCAAGTCACAGAATTGCTGTGGTTGGAAAAGACCTTTAAGATCATCAAGTTCAACTGTCATCTATCTCTACCAGGCTCACTTCTACACCACATCCTTGAGAACCATATCTAGACAGCTTTTACACACATCGAGGGATGGTGATTTAACCACCTCCCTGGGCAGCCTGGTCCAGTTTTTGATAACTCTTTCAGTGTAAAAGTTTTTCCTAGTGTCTAACTTAAACCTCCAGTGCTACCATCCAATTTTCCTGGGACTTTGCTGCCACAGCCTGCTCTGGGTGGGTAACAACGACCAGTGCTTGGGCTGGAGCTAGGAAACCAGGTCCCTTCATCACCCTGAGCACCACACAAGCCTTTGGCAGCACTCTCCTCTGCTCTGCTAATTACTGTGGTGTGACAGGAGACTCAACACCTGCCCGGCCCCCCCCCCCAGCACACTCTGATCCCTCCTCCTAGGACACCATACTGGGCACTTCTGCTGAAGGCAACAGCTTCCATGAAGGAGATTGCACAGGGCCCAATTTGTGCAGGAAGAGCTGACCTGCTGCCATGACCTGGGGTGAGATTCTATCCACTCGAGAGGGATGAACGTTTCCATGCAAATTCTTCAGGCACTCAATTCTTCAGGCTCCTCTTGGTAAGAAATGGAGGTTCCTCCCGTGCAGGAAAGGAGACATCAGTGCAGAACAGCAGCAGAGAGGCAGCATGTATTGAAAATACAGTGAACAGGAGATCCAGATGTGTGCTGAGGTAGGAAGTGGTAAGACTGGGTGGGCACTGGAACCTCAGCAAGGTCCCCAAGCCAGAAACACATTGAAATGAGCAGGGATGGGTGCGAGACAGCCCATGCCTGAGAGTCTCTGAGGTCTTTTCCAGGATCCTGCCTGATGAAGCTCTGATCTGCACCGAAGAGAAGGTGTTGGGATGGCAGAGGCACATGTATGTTTGTTTCCACATGCCCACACTGTAGGGAGAGGAGTGTTCTCGTTCATTCTCTCTGCAGGCACAGATGATACTGCCTCAGGAGCACGCAGTTATCAAAACGTTATAAATTAGTACCTTTTAAATGGTGCAGTAATTTGCCAGTCCATTACAGAAGGAGTTGTGAGATACAAGGAGCACGCTATGAAAAATTATGCCTCCTGCATCACTGCTGACCTCGGCGCTGAGGTGCTCTCACAACTGCTCCGTTATGTCAGACTGCCCCAAGCAATTAGCCATGTGTCAGAGCCCCTCAGTGTGTCACGGGGCCCCAGAAGACCCCACACACTCCTGGTGGCAGCTCCCTCACTGGAGACACTTGCTGCAGAGGTGCCTCTCGCCATCACGTCGGCATAACGGGTAGACTGGTCCCAGCAGGGAAAGCCTCAGTGCCCTCTGCAGCCACCTCTCCTCCCCTAATCAAGGTATTTCTGTAGACATCACCGTGAGCTCAGCCAGTTAATTTTAGTCCAGCAATTTCATTCTAAGAACTCCTCAGACTTGGAAACAATCCTGTTTTGTGACCATAGGGTTTGAGTGCCATTGCTGCTGCCAAGCAGTGTCCGTGTGGAAGGCAGCAGAAAGGCAGCCTGCTCTGGCAGCACTGCTGCTCCCCAACAGGACCTGTTCCTCTGAGGAACCCATCTGGCTCCCCGTCCAGGTCTCCTCTTGTCGTGGCAGTCCTCCAGTGCAGCCAAAGCATATATACAGTCTTCCTATATAGTTAGTTTTTGTCCAAGGTAAAATATAGTCTATGATACAGATCATCTTTAGTCTCTTAAAGGATTCTTGGAACTTGAAGACAGGGATATAAACTTTCCCTCTGTTGCCCTCTAACAAAGACTTACACATCAGAGGTCCTCTTCCCCAAGGCTTCAGGCAAATTCCCTTAGAGGGAGCTTCTTAAGGCCAGAAGAGATGCAGGGAGCCTTTGCAGTATCACCTCTAGCATCACAGAAGCCTTCACAGGCTTCAGAGACCACTCCATTAAAGGCTGCTTCCCACCGCTGATCCTCCAGGCAAGATCCTCCTACCCCCCAAGATACATCCAGCAAGGCTGGTTATCAGCCCAGGACCTCCTGGCACTCTGAAGAAGGAAGCAGCTCCAGGTCTATGCAGCTCACACCAGGAGAATGTCTGTGACACTGGTTTTGTGCAAGGCAAAGGGATCTTTCTCCTAACCCGTGTTTAATTTCTGCACATAAATCCCTCTGAACCTAAATTTCCTATTTATTTTACAGGCTTAGATATTTCCTCCTGAGTTGCAGTGAAATCCATGTCCTGGCACACACATAAAAGCAAATGCAGAAGGAATGTATCCTGGCAATATATGCATCATCCCTGGAGATAAATCTCCTCTTGCCGGGGAGGAGACCCTCAAGGCTCGCACACACACCAGCTATTCATTTCTCTCAAAATACATGCATTTCAGGACAAAAATAAACATGTAAATAGAGGATGTGTTACTCCCAGGCTTTCTGCTCGGGAGGCAAGGTGACAATTGGCAGTTTGTAGGGAACCTGCACACAACTTACTTACAAACAGCTTATTAGAACCACATCAACCACCCAGCACCTGGGGAATAGTCGGTGCCCCGCAGACAGGCACAGCAGACTCTGCCTGCATCACACACACAAGATACACGTGCTGCTGCCGTCCTGCTCTAGAAAACCACAGCAAACCAGCAACAGGCTGCAGCAGCAGGGCTGGGGGTGCAGCTGGCAGGGGTCCCCCAGCCCCACACACCCGCTCTCCTCCCAGGACCAGCTCCAGCGCCGCGGGACAGCCGGGAGCAGGTGAGACCTCCCCGGTTTGCTTCCCCACATTTCTCACAGGAAACACTATCAGGGAGCTTGGTGGGATCGTGAATATGAATTGCTTTGACCTCACTTAGTCTGATATAGTGGAGTATTAAATCTCTATTTTTCAAGCATTAAGCCTATGTAATAGAAGGATGCTGCGAGCAATTTGCAATAAGATGAAGGGATATTACTGTCCTGGGAGACAGACAATCCAACCACATCCACAAATTGATAACAGAGATAGTGGCTTAGGTTCATGCTAGCTATTAATTAAGGCCATGTTTTATGTGGAAAACAATACCAGCTTACACAGGCAGGTACTTGTTGGCCATCTCCTCCCTGCGGTGAGCAGCATCTCCAGAGCTGGAGCGCAGCCAGGTGGGTTAGCGTACCTCCTGAACCTGGTTCACATGCTTACATTTGAATCTCTGACAGGCAAAATTAATTTCTCAAGCCTTTAGCACAGAGCTTCAGAGCCACTGCTCTGGTGCTCCAGAGCTTCTGGGAGCCGCAGCCATGGGGAGCAGCGTGTGGTCCTCATCCAGGGACAGGCTTGGCCAGAGCAGAGAGCCAGCGACTGCTGGGAGCTCCTGTGTCTGGCTGCTAATGAGCAGCTAACTATGTCCCGAGCTCTTCCTTTGCCCTTAGAACTTGCTGCCTCATTATCTGGCTGATCCCTAGCTCTCAGGCAAAGAAACGCAGAACTGGGTTTCATTCCTTCTTGCCTCTCCTCCTCTCATCTCAGCTGCTGGCAGCATCCCACTCAGCCACAGATGTGATCCCTCTCCCACTCGATGCCTTCCGCAGGCTTTCACTCCCCATCTCCTGCAGCAGGACTCTCTCAGCATCTCACATCCATTAATTGACTTGGGCTGATTACAAGGCCACTAACTTGTGTCCTCACTACCAACAGAATACTACCCTTTTACAAAGGGAAAGAAAGGACAAGCTGGAAGCCGGGTCCCTGAGGATGAAAGGATCATCCCTGGGTGTGAGTGAGCACACACCTGCAGCCTGCAGCCCACATCTGGTGCAGACTTCCCCCGTCTGCAGCGTCTCCACCAAAAGCCCAACACACACGTGCTTGTGAAGCCAGACCTTCTCCTGGCATGGCAGTGGCCAGCAGCCCAGCAGGTTTGGGATCCACTGTGCCCTCACTTGCTCTGCCTCGTCCCCACCCCACAACCTGCCCTTTGAAGGCAGTGTCTGGCTGCACCTCGGGTCACTCCATCCCGGGCTGCCTGCTGCAGCTCCATTCTGTGTCTGATCCTGGGTGAGGAATTTCTCTTTATACCAAACTGTCTATTCAAGTCATAAAAATAGGCTTTTTTTCCTTCTGTAAGTGCAACACTTTTCATATTTTTACTTCCAGCTGTCTAGATAGTATTTCACTTTTTTCATTTCTAGTGCTCGCTCTCAGTTATTTAATGTGAATTTCTAGGGCATGGTGCCCTTAGCAGACATCAGAGCAATATAACACAAGAAATCAGATATATACTGTTCCAGGAGAAGGCAGGAACAAAAAGACAAACTAGGCTCTTAATACATATGGTGCTTTTGATTCATGGAATACAGAAAATTGTATTTGATTATATCTGTAATGGATCCTCATAACTTTAGATTAGGGTTATGCTGATGGCCCAACTAATGGACAGTTTATTGCAGGAATAGATTTCATCCCATCATATTTTTTTCCTGGTATCAATTACTTTGAATGTTTAAATGTCTCATTTCTCTGGATGTTTATTGCTCAATTTTCTCTCTAAAGAAACCCCTACACACACACAATGCCCCTGGTGTTTCTCTGTTACACTGCGAGGAGCGACAGTCTCTGCGCTCCTGGAGCCCAGAAGCTCCTGCCAGCTCCTCAGGTCAGAAGAAGATCCACATTTGTGGATTACAGCTACTGAAGTCACCACAGCATGTAAACCATGAGGTAACAGAGTCAAAGTTCTCTCAGCAGACATGTGGATGTTACCGGGGAAAAAAAAAATTAAAAGGTGAATGAAATTAACCTCTACAAAGGAAAAGGAACATGTGGGATTACTGCTTGTGAGACAAACAGAAATCTGATGAGAAAAGAGGTTTGGAAGCAAAGATGGTTTGGTGGAAAGCATCTCATTTTCCATCAACTTATATTAGTAAAGCCCTGAAGAACAGAATCATTAAATTATTACTCTCTGAAGCAGTGCAGAAGGACCCTGCAGGAAATGCTTGCATGCCAGTAAAGAGTTCAGGAGCCTGTGGAAGCACCAGAGATGTTACCTATTGATCTGAGGGTAGGGGGCAAAGATGCTGGTGGATTTCATTTTTTTTTTCCCTTTGCCTGGCTGTAACCATGTCTGAAATTCTCTCTAGGGAAAAAAAAAACCAAACAACAATCCCAAGAACTACCTTGTAGAGAAAACTGGCACCTTTGTCACACTTTAAATACTAGCCAAGCTGCCTGGCACCAATGATTTCAGAATGATCTCTGAGTATGTTTACTTTATAAAAGTATGCTCTGCCTCAGCCCGGGTTTGATACCTGCCAGTCAAGGGGTGTCATGACATCAGCCTCCCTGCAGAGCAACCATCCCCAGCCAGGGACAGATGCTGAGGTCTGAGGACCCTCACTGGGGCCATTGCCTGACATGTGTCAGAGGGGAGCACTGGGAGCACTGGGTGCACGTTTCAAAGGGTGCCTGTCAAATGAGAATTTAATTTTATTTTTTTTTTTAAACAACCAGCTAAACTCTTCAATCTGTCCAGCATGCCCAGAGGAGAGGATGCTGGGACTCTTCAGTCCTGACACATTTTACTATCACAAGCCTTTTTCTTGGACAAGAAGAGAAAACACAACAGGGATGAACAACAGCTCCGTCGAGGAGATCAACAGCAAGAGGCATGTCCTGTGGTGAGAAGGGATCACTGTGTCCTGGTCCTGCACTGTCCTGCAGCTTTCTACCCCACACATCAGTGGAGACCCTGCTCTGCCTTCCAGGCCCTGCACAAGGAGCCAGATCACAGAAGGTTCCTCAAGGACACAGCGAGGGAGGGGACGTGCTGGGAGGGAGCATCCCCCTGGCAGGGGGAAGCCCCCGGGACCTGGCACTGCAGACCTGCCTCCCTGGGCTGGGGCACACTCCTTCACACACGGGCTGCCTCTTATTGCTACTCCAAGAAGAGAGCTGGATCCACTTATTTTTTCATTAAAATGCAAATTAATTTAATAAAAAGTGGAATTGTAAATTAATGAAGCACTTAAAAATTCTACATAATACAAGGCTAATACTTACTCTGTAGAATCTCCTCCAGTTAATATCACCACTAACTCTCCCGAGTGGGACCAGCCTGTCAGCTCCACTGATCTAAATCAGTCTCTTTGACTGGTGATGGGGTCAGAGCTCACGGAACAGACACGGGGCCTTTTTACCACTGCCAGTCACCAGGGTGGTGGGAATTCTGCTGACCCCTCACGCTGAGGCATTCGGGAGCAGGGACATTTCCTTTCTCCTTAAAATAGTAAAACGTCCCTGTAATGTGTCCTTATCATTCACAGCAACCCCACAGTTCCCATGGAGGCTCCAGGGGCTACTGCCCCAAGTTGAGCTCCAGCAATGAGCTGCCCTCCCATGTTCTGCTGCAATAACATCAGAGCTGCCTCCAGGCACTGGGATCCCGTGGAGGCTTTGGACATATTTGAGACAGAGACTGTGTATCCACTTTTTTTTTTTTTTCCTCTAATAAAAGTGCCAGATTCAAGCATTGACTCCAAAGCCCAAACACCCCCCATGCAGGCTGTGGGGCTGTCTCCAGGGAAGGGCTGCCAGAAGCCCCATCTCGCTGCAGAGACATCTGGACCACTGCACAGATCCTCCAGCGAGCAGCTGGATCCACAGCAGCCCCCCCAGCCCCAGCATTTGTCCCCTTTCTCAGCCTGGGAGACATGGGAGAACTTGCCTTGCCCAGGGCTGGCAAGGGGTCAAATATTGCTCAAATATTACCTTCAGGGCAAATCCACCTCAAGAAAAAAAAAAAAGACCTTGAATGCACAGGTGCAAGGCTTGTTCTCTGCTCCTTCCCCTTCTAACTCATACTTTGTGGAAACACTGTAGAAAATTCACCCTTAGAAAATTCATCCTTAAAATAAAGTAGCAACAGAGAAGCACACTGAGAAAATGTTGGGCAAAGTGAGTAAGGTATTTCCAACAGGATCAATCCTTCCTGCCTTGCAGGTTCACATCTGAGCTCATCACCTCCTGCTTTTTTATAGCAAATGGAGAGAAAAGGCGATTCTGAGAATAACCCAACCCATCCTACAGTAAGCATCTGAAGTAGGTCAGGTAAACCACCCCAAGAAATTGACCACCCCTCTCTGCCAGCTATAAAGAGAGTCCAGGCAGACAGTTTTCAGAGACCTGGCATCAGTACATGGCCAGAGTTGGGCAACATCAATCCTCCCTCTCACCTCTTGATGTGACCCTGTTCCAGCTCCTCAGCCCTTCCAGCTTGGAGCCCTTGGTAGCACAGGGAGCCCCATGGCTGCATATGCAGCCCCACATGGAGCCCCGTGGCCATACCTGGAGCCCTGTGGCACCCTCAGGCTGTGACCCATGGAGCCCTGATGGACCCAGGGGACCTTCCAGGCTCCCTCTCCTCTGGGCACGCAGCAGGGACCACGCAGGCTCCACGCTGGCATTAATCACCCGCCACACTCATTTATTGCCATGTATACACCACTGCCAGGAACATTATCCCTTAAATAAAGCTCACCCACCCTATTATTGTAATGTCAACTCTGAACCTCTCAGATAAGCCCTGCAGACAATTTATAATTACACAGAAGTAGCTCTTGTGCTCTGCACCGAGGGGCCATCAGGAGAGGATTTCGGTCTCTCACAGAGCCAGTGTTTGACAGGTCTTTTTGCTGCTATTTCATCTTGACAGGCCCTCGCCACCCAGCCCCTCCTGCCACTCTCCACTCGTGCTTTGTTGTGTGATCTCAGGTGAAGAGAGCACGTAATGGGCAATAATTGTGGGCGATTACTGTTTACTTGTTAACTTTGCTTGGCAGAGCAGCTGTGATGGATGCAGGGACTGGAATATTCCCTTTATCCCCTGTAGCACCAAGAGTGAACTGGTGCTTAATTCAAAGGCTGAAATCTATAAAAAAAAGAAGACGAAACCCATCATTAAATTTCTCTTAGTGGCTATGTGCATAATTCATCCAAACACCATCAAATATAAATGGCCTCGTGTCAGGATGAGCAGAACAGGCACAGCAAATCCAACCTGCTCCAGCAGACAGAGGCTGCAGAGCTGCCTCTCACCACAGTAATGAGATCAGGCACCCAACTGCTCCCAGGACCAAAGTGCTTCCAGGAGGTTCCTGAGCAGGACTCGACAGTTGGACTGAGCAGCCCTGGTCCCTGACCCCCTGCCCGGGCACTGACCAGCCGCCCTATGGGCAGAGCTGCCCACTTGCACTCACACTTGATTTTTCCCCACCAGCCTAAAAGCCCTGGCACAGATTAGGAAATCTAAATCCTTATTGGTCCCTGCTGGTGCCTGAACCTCAACAGGGTGCTGGATAATCTCGACTGACAAGCAGCAATGAGGTGCCAGCATCCAACCCTTGCTCCACACAAGCAGATGTTTATCTACAGCAGTTTAGCAAACCCTTGCAACAAGTTTTCTAGCAAGTTTGGGGGTTTTTTGCTATTATTTGAAAAGCACCAACTTATTTAATAAATCACAGCAAGTTGTTTTGCAAAAGTATCCTTTGAACCATTAGATATTATTGTGAATGCCAATTTTTCTTCCCACCTTGTGGCAGGATAAAGATACCCCACTCAATTTTCATCAAAAGCACATGAAAGCAATCAAGGCTCCTGTAGTTTCTATGGAAATAAGGGATGCAAATTGGGATTGCGTGGTGCCTTTTTTCTTGAATTTATCCATAAAAATGCAAATACTCTTCAACAGATACTGAAATATTTGCCTTGTTCTAAGGAAGGCAAAATATATAGATGAGGCTCTTTTGTCCACTGGCTCTCCTGGCAAAGAGATTTGACAG
This sequence comes from Brachypteracias leptosomus, assembly GCA_013401335.1. Classification (NCBI taxonomy): domain Eukaryota; kingdom Metazoa; phylum Chordata; class Aves; order Coraciiformes; family Brachypteraciidae; genus Brachypteracias; species Brachypteracias leptosomus. The sequence continues at coordinate 239,860 of VYZX01011232.1, read as the reverse complement.
CTCATGGAGCACGAGCCTATCGAAGCTGAACAAGTCCTGTCAGAGCACCAAGTGCTGGCAGAGCTGGCTCTGACGTGGCCCCAAAGGCTGCAGCTTGCTCCGTGCTGGGTCCTCAGCCACCAGTGTCAGCAAACAGGTTCTCCTGCCCTTTCCCACAGTGTGACCTACCTCACCCACAGGTACCATGTAGATCTCTGCCCACAGCACGAGGCCACGCTGGTGCTGAGTTAGAACAGTCACGTCACCTCTTTGGTGTGGAAAACAGGGGAGCAAAAGGAGCAGCACAAACAAATCACATTGGTGATGCATCTGCCACACTTCCCTGCCAGCCACGCCAGAGAAGAGTGTGCAATGGAGCATCTCCTGCTCCTCTGCTAAGCCTCGTCTTGTCCTGCAGCAGGGGCTGATCAAAACTCTGCAGCAGAAGGTTTAATTAATTCCCTTTCAAACTGAAGGATACAGAATAGGTAATGCTAGCCAAGGTCTCTGGGTTATTCCCCGAGGTGCTCTCCTGCTCTCTCCTCTTTCTCTGTAAGCTGTGGTGTGCTTCACACCACACTCACCCATAAATAATCCAGCAGCTCTAGGAAATGCTGATGGCCCCAGTCAGGTCCAGGTGCTGAGAGCTGTGGCTCCGCTGCCACCGGAGCCCTCACGGGAACCCAGAGCTCCTCCCTGGGGCATCCTCTGCTCGGGGCACTGTAAAAGGTCAGGGAGCAGTGGTTTGGGTCGCTGTGGTTTGCCAGAACTAATAACAAACCCTGGACACTCAACTAGTAAAACTCCAGGAGCCAACCAGAGCGTGCTGCAGCTGCACAGTTATAAACTTGCAATTAATTAATTGTGCTGTCACTGTATGCACCTGAGAACAACAGCTAGATCAAAGAACGGAACAGAGATCAAAATGATTAGTAGATCACTTTACTTACAGTTGAAAGTGCCAATTAGATGCAGCAAAGACATAGTCTGGCTTAGTTGCTTTTGCTAACAGCTCTGGACGAGACAAGTCATTCAATAGACTGGGAAGCCCAATTGCTCCCAGTGTGGACAGAGGTTGTCCACAGGCTTTACCCCTCCCAGGGTGCTGAACATCCCCTGTGCACCTTACACAGAATGTGTCAGTGGAACTGGTGACAGTGCCCCAGCTCTCCGTGCTCTGTAGCCATTTCCCAAGGTGGAGGAAGTGTCTGGGTTTTGAAATACAGCAGCTTCCACCCCTGCTAGTGCATGACCAGGCACCTGCAGGAGCTGCTCTGAGCTGACTTAGCCAAGCACAGATAAATTTATGGTGCAGATTTATAGTTTTCCCTAAAGTTATCGGGAGAATACATCCCAGCTGCACCTTGCAAGCCTCCAGAAGGGGCTTGTCCTGCTCCCTAGACAGCCTCTGTCCTCCTCTAGCAGGGTGAGGGGAGCAGTGAGGAACAGTCATTTTTTTTAAGTTTCCAGTCTTGGATTGTTATCTTTCAGAGAAATGCTGCAGCTTAACCAAACACACGAGCTCACTGCAGGAATTACTGATTGATTCCTGGCATACATTAAGCTGGATACCACATCTGTGACCATAAACAGTGGAGTGCAGAGCTGGTCCGTATTCTGAGCTCCACACTCAAACTGTGCACTACTGAGAGGCTGAAGGACACTCCCTCACAGTCCCCACACTCCTCACCAAACACCCAGCCCATGTGGCCAGAAAACATCTGCCCAAGTGCCCCAGGAGGAAGGGGCTTTGCTGGCCTCTGGTGCCAGCACTGGAGAGAAGACACCAGGAAGAGAGGCCAGACCAAGCGGGCAAAACCACCTGAGAAATATGTTCAGAGCAGTCACAGCTGCCACCCACAGATGATCACACAGACCTGAGAAGGCTCCACAGCACCGTGGCCAGACACTGGCTGCTGCACACGTACTGGGTGTCCTTCCTTAGGGGTACTTCAGCAGTGAGCTTTGTCTCCATTGTCTCTTGTTTGTCACATTGTTTAATTTCTCTTTTTAATTGACTCAGACATTGTTTAATTTCTCTGTTTAATTGGCTCAGACAGAGAGGCTGCAGGCAATGTCATTCTCACATCATCTCTCGGAAGCATCGCAGGCATGAGGGTGACATTATTGGTCATATGCAGCCAAGTTCTGCAGCATCCCTACAGATCCACGCCCAGCTGGGGGCGAGGAGGCAGGAACAGAGCACAGACATAAATCAGAGATGTTTGCAGGACAAGGGCTATTAGCAGAGTGCCAGCCTGGCTTGTACGGGAACTGCCTTCACTTAACATACGTGCCGACAAGTGAGACAGCAGGTAGGATGAGAATTCAGCACAGCACACAGACGACACCACTATTTACATCGTCCAAAACCAGAAGTGCCCGAAGGGAGCTTCCGAGGCATCTCACAAAGCAGGGAGCAACAAAATCTTGCCACTACGTGCAGTCTTAGAGCAGCCACTGCAAGGTCTCCCTAAGCCACATGATTTTCTGCATTGACGTAGATTCAACAGATACCTGAAAAAATACGGAACAAATGCTCCTTTGTATTTTAAAATGTCTTGCAGCCAGCATGCCCTGTATTTTTCCAGCCACAAGAAGTGCTTGAACGAATGCATTTATCTCTCTAGGTTCAACAGGTACCATACAACTGCCATTTCATCAAGGCTGGTTGGATGGACCCAGGTGCTTCAGAAAGTTATTTTCCACACTGGTTTCTTATTGTGGATGCCAGACGGGACCGGACCACCTAAAGGTGAAAAATGCAAGTTCTGACTTTCCCTGGAGAGCTGCAAGTGTTTGGAGATCTGCAGCACCGCTCACGGAAAAGATTTTTAATAGGTTTGACCTTCGTGGGGTCTGCACAGCCTCCTTTTGTCAAAAAGTGTGTGAGGAAGAATTCTGGAAAAGAGATGAAGACAATAGCAATGTTCTGCAGCCTGCTGAGGGAATTGCAGAGAGCTTCCTCACAGCCCTGGATTATTGTTCCAAAGTTTAGACCATTAGCATCACCAGGTGTATAGCAGCATATAATCAGGGACAGCAAATAACTGCTGGTCAGGAGGCACTATAAATATTTGTTACTGCAGATGAATTATAAATAAAATATCTGAAATGGCAAAATTAATCAGATGATTTATATGACAAATAAGCATTTGATCAGCTCTGCCCAAACCACAGTGTCCAGCACCCCTGGGGAGAACCCCTGAAATTTATGGAAAGAAAGATCACTTCACCATAGGACACATGGGCACAGAGAGAAGGTGCCAGGCCAGCAGTTGTCCAGCTCTCCAGACCAGACACGTTCCAGAAGGGTCCCGAGGTGGGAGCAAGAGCAGCCACAGTGAGGAGAGCACATCCCAGGACACCCTTGGATCCACCAGCTCGGATCCCCGAGCCCTGCCCTGGCACTGCCCACCCTGGGCACCCTGAGCAGAGCCGGGGCTGCTGCCAGCGCAGGGGCTGTTGCCAGCCACATCTCACATCGTTTCCAGACCACGCCACACTAACCTGATCAGGGGGTTGGTTTTTTTGCAAAACCACAAAATGAGTGTGTGTCAATCTAATAGCTCTGTGTACACTGTGTCTCATCTGTATTCAGCACATCACCAATATATGGAGAAGAAAATAGCCCCTGAAAATAAAAGTCTGAGAGATAGGAGGAGACACGAGCCATGGAAAAGGCAAACAGCTCCCTGGCTGCATCCCGGCTTCCCAGCGCTGCTGTCACTCCCACACCCTCTGAGCTGCTCCGTGCAGCTCTTAGTGGGTTTGGACTCATCAGTGTTCAGAAACATTAATATAATCTGCTCTGAGATGTGTACGTATTATCCATACTGAAATGTAAAACAGGCAAGAAGCAGCATCATTTTGGTGATGTTTTTTCCTTTGTGCATTTTAGCACAGAACAATCCAATATAAAAAACTGCAATTCTAGCCCCCGATAGCTTAAATGCCAGTTTTCTATTATTTTTACAGCCTGGTCTCAGGGGATATAAAGGGCACTACACTGCACTCAGCAGGGAAGAATCACAGGGCTTCTCCTTTACGTGATGGCACGAGAGGCAGGCGGGACAGGTGGGAGTAACACCTTTCCCATCCTCTCCCCATGACCGCAGGTTGGAGCAAGAACACAACTTGGTAAGGATGGGACAATGAAGATCCTCCAACAAATAAGGATGAGGATTCCCACCAAAAAGCCTCTTTGTTGAACCACAGTGGCTGGAAGATTTGTAAATGCTGAGGATGAGGAACGTGGCCACAGCAAAGACCTTTTGTGGGAGTATTAGATCTTGGTGGTGAGATCGATGGCTGGTAGGACCCTAGATCCACGGGGCACTGGCAGGTACAGGGGGCACTGGTTCTGTAAAACTGCAGGGTGGTAAGATTGTGAGATTATCACAAAAAAAACAGCATGTTCCAGAGGCTGCAGCCCCAGGCAAGGCACGGCCCCGTGGGATGAGGGCTGGCTGTCAGCACCCACTCTCTGCGGCCCCACGGCCAGTAAAACCAGCAGAAACATCTGCCAAGCAGGGATACTGGGAACGAGGCCCTACCTGTTCATATTCCACACCTCTTGCACCTTTGTAAGAAACTTTAACTCCACAAACTCCTCTCGGGCTGGGAAGTTTGTGGGGAAGGGAGGATCCCCTGACAGGAAAAGATGTTAATGCCTCATCTGAATATTTTAGGAGGAAGGTCCCTATGAAATCACATCAGTGCCATTTCCCTACAGTCTCCAAATCCCCGGCCACCTCAGCTGATGCAAATAAAATCTTGTTATTCAGCTTATGCCAGAAGACTCCGGCACCTCCCCCAGGGCGGGAGGATTATCTGAAGCCAGAAGGAGAAATTGGCAGGTCAAACTTCTCCTCATATCCAACAATTTCATGGTTTGATTTTTATCAAGAAGGAGTTCTAATGTCACAAACAAAACAGCAACAGCCCTGCCAATGACAGTGGCACTGCAGTCCCCACAGCCCGTGTGCTGGGGATGCAGGTGGGGCCGGGAATTGATGGCTAATCCCAGTGCTGCTGAGGACCAGTGATGGGGTGGAGGGACCATCCATCCAGAGGGGACCCTGCAGCCCCAGAGCCACCCTCCCTGGGGCTGTGTCAGCCCCGTGTGACTCCAGCAAAGGGCTGGATGTGCTGCTCTGCCCCTCACTCCTCTCCCCGGCTGTCGGGCTGGTCCTGGCTGGCGTGCAGAGGAATTTTCTGGTCTGCTGTGAATATTTTCTACTCTGTCAACCTTTTATTTAAATGACATTTGGCTGCAGTGCTAAAAGTACGATATTGAAAATCAATAAGTGGAAAGTGTTTGAAAGCCAATCTAAATCAAATATTACAATATAGTGAAGTTAATCATCTGAAATTAACCTTATAACTGCTTGAATCACTCTAATCTATAAAGAAAATCAATATAGGCATATCAAACCCTGCTCCAAGCTACTGTCTGTTCCAGCTGACCATGCAAATGGAAAATAATAGCCAGTGGATGCTTATTGCCCCTTATTATATGTTAACATTTCACATGAGGCTTAGATGGTCAGACAAGGATTCCCTGGGGAGACGTGGCCATGAGATGCAGGCAAAGGCCACAGCAGCAGAACCCCTGCAAGTGGCTCTCACGGCTGCCAATTTCAGAGCACCAGAGCCATGAGTGACTAACAGGCTGTTTCATGAGGAGAATTGATTGTCCCTGGATGAAAACCAGCTGCTCGAGCACAGCACCCTGCACCCTCCCAGGCTCCAGCTCAGCCCCAGGATACACCCAAGCAGCTCCCAGCACCCCACCAGTGACTGGACCCAGCTCTGGGCATCAGATGCAGACAGGCACATGGGTCCCCACCAGCATTACCCACACAGCACCCCCAGCTACCCACCCAGCAGCACCCCTGGGTGCCTGCCCACCTGGAGCCGCCCTGGCTGAATCCCTTTCTCCCAGCCAGCAGCTCCGGAGCCCAGGGTGTTACTAACCCATCCCAGCAGGAGCTGCAGCCCAGCAGCGAGGGGCACAGAGTGACCACCATCCCTGTCTGCTGCACCTCCAAAGAGGCCATCAACATGGCATTTGCTGGGAGGCTTTGGGATGTGACAGTGGTAAATGCTTTGATAGCAGATAGAATCTATAAATAACAACAGCTTCTCTCAAAAACCTCATTTTAAAATAATGAAGACATTTCGTAAAGTGACAAGTGTTTCCAGTGTTGATAGTAAAAGCTGGGGGAGGCTCTTTTTGAAGTCTCGGGAACAGATGCAAGGAGTGAGATCTCAGCAGCAACCTGCATAGCCTCGGGAGCCCAGGATTAGTCAGAGCTAGGCAGAGTGATCATAGGCTTTTCCAGATGCTCCTCATGGGCCCCAAATTCAAAGATGAATGAAGGTTCATGAGCAGATGCCATTGTCCAGGGAGCGTGGTCACTTCAAACCCGTCCTGTCAGCGCTCAGAATGAAGAGCAGCTCTCGCCTCCCAGATCCCCCTGGTAGACCTCCCCATGAGCACCAGCTACCCCAAGGTCAGAATATTTTCTGCATTACAATGTAAGAAGAAAACAGTGCCAGTTTTCTAGCTGCCAGCCTGGCAGGTGTCAGCTCCTGTCTCTCACTCTGATTTCCCACCCAGGCCAGTGCACACTTGTGGATCGTTTCCTTTTCATCTCAGATAGAACGAAGTTGGAAGGAAGCAGGAATTTTTATTTGTCATCTGAGTGCAGGACTCAAGGTTGGGCTCAGGGTGGCTTTGCTTCCTCCTTTTAATCTCCTAAAGCTTGTTAGAGCATTGCTGTAACCTTGTTCCTGCCAGAGGGAAGGGACCTGCATGGCACCTGATGTCACTGTCCCTATCGGGCTGCTGGCACAGGACAGGCAGTGACACGAGAGCCAAGGGGCACAGTTTGGGCCAGGTCACCATCAGCCCAAGGACAAGCAGGGCCCGGAGACATCACCCTATGCACCCCAGAAAGAGGGAGCAGAACCAGCAGCAGCCTGGGCAGACCCGTCCCAGAAGCGACCACGTCGGCCAGAGGCTGGAAACGCTGCCTGAAGCAGCAGGTTGCCACAGAGTGATTAAGAACAGCCCTTTGATACCAGCAATACACTTTAATGAGCTTCCTGTGATACAGACACATCCCTTGGGTTCCCGTGGAAAGGCCTCACACAACCCTCCCTCAGCCTCACCTGAAGAGACATCAAGATGTGTAAAAAATGCTTCATTTCTTAATACTTCAAGCTGAAAGGGTTTTTAACAGCTGGAAGCTTTCTCAGTGCTTAAGAATTTCTTCATTTCTCTCAATTACAAGGAGGGATTGCGTTTTCAATACTCAGAATTTACAAATTCTTCTGTGTTAGTATTTCTTTTAGACTTTGAGCTTTCTGAGGAAGGTACTGGATCCGGTTTAGTGTGGGTAGAATACACAGTGACCAGGACATAAAATCTGTGCCTACCAAAGCCATGAGTTCCTGCCACAGTGCAAAGAGTGAGGAAATAATTACTAGAGTAATGGCAAATATTAAGGCCCAGGGCTCTCACGGTGAAAGCCTGGGGGTTGGTGTTGCCCTTTTGCAAGAGTGGTGCCACAGTGGGGAGAAGGGGATGGATGCCCCAGTCCCGGCTCCAAGCCTCAGCATCTCCTTCATACACCCTCAGAAAGGGCAGCTGGGATGGGAGCCCCTGGAGCTGGTGCTGCTGTGAACTCATCCTCATCACCCACCCCAGCCCCAGTGCCTCACAGGGACCTGTGGAGCAGGGTCAGGCTTGGCAGCCTTTCCTCCAGCTCCAGGCAGCTGGTGTCTCCCAGCACACCCCGGAGCACCAAGAGGCGATGCGGGGATGAGCCGGGCGTGTCAGCAATTACACAATTGTAAAACAGAAGGCAGGCTCTTGCCCAATGTCACTAACACCATTTACAGCCTATCAGAGGGGACAGTTGTCCCATTAAGAAACCAAAAGACATTCTGGCTTTCTTCAGCCTCAGGGCTTGGAAGCATGAAGCATTTACTGCCTAATTAAATTTTAATATACTGGCAGAATACAGCTCTTCTTGTGAATCTGTATTGGACAGTGTGCCAGATTGTGCAGAAAAAGAGCAGGCTGGAGCTGCCCAAGGCCACCAGCACCTGCTCCTGGCTGGTCCCTGCACAGGGAGCACAGCACCAGCTCCCTGAGCTGCCCTTGGCCTCCACACAGCACCCAGGGAGGCTGCCACCCCACAGCCACAGTGCCAGCTGCAAAAAGGACACAAGAAGACCTTGCCTCTGGAGGCACCATAGAAGGACGATGCTTCCCCGAGGGGATCTGAGGCCAGGGATGGAGCCAGGCAAAGGCTGCTCTGCTGTGGGCACGCACATGCACTAGTTTTGCATGGAGTTTGTTATTTATTCTCTGCTGTTTGCTAATAGGCTACATCTGAAGCCAAGTGGCTCTCTCTTCCTAGTAGTGCTGCTCTTTTTTGCTTGCTCACTGAGGACTCCTCTGCGGGCAGCTCTACTTGTTTTTGATGGGCAGGTGGCTGCCAGAAGGGTGACCCTGCTCCAAGAAGAGGTTAACACCTCACACCAGCTTATGGTATCCTGGGCACATGCTCCCTTTTTGGCCCCAGCAACATCTGCAGCACAGCACATGGTCTCCATCCTCCCATGACCCACAGAGCTGGGACAGTCCCTTGTCTGCCCTTGTTTTGCCAAGCCAGAGCTCTGCACTGGGCTGAGCCTTCTGAAAATCACTTGCTTCTGCATCTCCTGGTCTCTGCTTTCCTGCTACCCACACACCAGGATACAAATGGAGAGCCCGCTGGACAAGTTCACTGCCCCTGCATGCCACTTGCTAATTCCACCGTGACCTCAGCCCCTGTTCAAACACCCTCAGCTCCTTGTGATGTGATGGGGACCAGGAGCCAAGTGCCACCACAGCCTGGACACAGCCCGCTGCACAGACACACCACGGCAAGCGGCCGGGACCTCCTGCACATTGCTGAGGATGCCAAAGGACCAAGGGTCCCCAGCCACTATTGCCTTGGTAAATAAAAGCCTGAAAAACACCCCACTGAGCTTCAGCACTGACAGATGGCGAGAACCTGGGACAGGTCCTGATGCTAAAAACACGATAATTTTTAAATGGGTGACTCATGTGTTTTCATTGTGCCACGGCTCTCCCACCGTGAAGCTGCCTGGAAGAAATGTTCACACAAGCTTCCAGAGCACTGTGCTGAAATAAGGTGCTGTCAAAACAGCATATATTTGTGCAGCTGCCACAAGGAGTTGTTATTATTGTATTTTTCTTTAATAGAGAGACAAGTGTGCTACGACGCACAGACTGGTAGCTGGGAAGCAAGAGGGAGCTCAGAGAGCCCAGGGCTGCCACAGGCATTAGACAGAAACAAAGGGCTGAGTTTCAGGTCTGAAGCAGAGGAAGCCAGAGCGTTCCTGCTGGCCAGGTCACCAGTCCAAACACCTTCAGAAATGCTCTGACTGCAGAGACACAGACACCCCAGCCCCCTGCCCCCAAACCCTGGGCATCACTTCAGCTCAACGCGTCCGTGTCCCTCCTCCCAGAGCGCTGGGGTCTGCAGGGATGGCCACCAGACACAGAGCTTGGGCTGGACGCAGGAGAAAACCTGCTGCACACAAAGGGATCAACCAAACATCCAGCTCCAGAAAACTCCCTGATGGCCGCAGCTCCAGCCCCACGTGTGCACACACAAACACACTCCCCGCAGCTCCCTGCACACAGAGCCCAGCACCGAGCAGCCGAGTCGCTGCGACGCTCCCTCCCAGTCCAGCCAGGGAACAGCCGGTGTTTGATCAATATTTTCCACAACAGCCACTTCCATGTGATAAATGCACTTATGGGGAAGAGGAACAAATTAACCTTCTGGTGCAGATGGCAGCTCCTGCCTGGGAAAAAAGATGGCTCAATTCAGCAGGGAAGCAAGAGAAGGGCCATGGCCAGGATTCCTGCAGAACTGACCGTACGAGGCAGCAGCTGTGAGGCATTAATGGAAACCAACCCCAGCTGTGCCCACCCACCCACACACGGGGCAGCTGAAACCACCTCTGCCACAGTAAGTGTCCCCTGCGTGTCTCGGGGAGCAGTGAGGGGCTCTCCTGGGGAGAGCACAAGCTGCTGAACCAGGAGATAATGTATATACTTGGGGCAGCTGATAGATGAAGACAACGGAGGAATTGTGCTGCAGCACCGTGCACGTGGGAAGATAAAATGCTTCTCAAAAGGTGCATCCCAACATCAATCCTTCCACCAGTGACAAATGGTTTGGAGTCAGGATAATTCAGCAGCTGCTTGGATCAGAGATCACATCAGAGATTCCTCAGCCGCAAGGAATAGGATGCAAATGGCAGCGAGGAGGGACCTGCTGCAGGGTACAAGTGTGAGAGGTACCACACGCAGGAGCAGCACAGCCCCAGGAAAACCCCAAGGATGCAGAAGACTAGAGAGATGGAAAGGCAATTGCCTTTGCAGGAGAGGAAAGGCCAACAGAGCCAGCACATGGCAAGTCCTCCTTTGGGCTGGCTGTCCATAACCTGGACCTCAGGACTGGAGAAGGCAAGACAGACTTCCCAAGCAAAAAAAAAAATACCCAAAAGATGGAGAGAAAGATCAGGAACCACAAGAGGATGAAGACATCTATTTCTTTCTGACTATGTATCTCTGACCACTCAGGTTATTTTTACTCTTCTCCCAGCAGCAAACATGGGGTGAAAACAAGCTTTTCTTTCACTGCTCTGCAATCCATCATGAACTTGAAATTGTCTGTATCTGAAAGTAACCTTGTGCTGCATCAGCCTCAGCATCAAGAGCACAGCAAACAGGATTCAGGATTGGATCCTGGTCCACGAGCTGTCCAGCAGCTGTTTTCCTTCTGAACTCTGTCACTGCCACCTTGCAGGGCTGTGTTCCCATCACCCTCACTATGGAGACAACAGCACAGGATGCTCAGAGGCCAGGTCCTGTGCAGCACTCCCCAGGGCTCCTTTCTATAAGGTCTAAGCAGATCTTGCCTCCTGGAATGAGTGACAAATGGAGCTGTGTGCTCACATCCCACAAATGCCTCTCTGCTACCAGCAAAGCGTGGTCCCAGGTGCTCCATGAGACACCCAGAAGCACGTTCATCATTCTGCACTGCTGGGGGAGGATCTCCAGCCAGGTCTGAGCAGAGCAGGGATGCTCAGCCCCCCACCTGCATGGTCAGAGGCTGAGCCCTGCTGCAGGCAGCTCTCAGCCCCCTCCACACGGGAGCTCCTGACCTGCAAGGTCTAAAAACCTCCTCTGAAAGAGATGATGAAGAAAAAAAATGGAGCACACATGACCTAATAATGGTGAACCGTGAGGAAGAGGGGTCAAAAAATTCTGCTGAAAGAAGATGAAAGCCTGTTCATATTCTGGTTTCCTGCCGAAACACAAATACAGGGTGTGATTTGGCTGGAAATTCATTAATTTCCCACATATTCCCGGGAAGTTAATTTATCAACTAGTAACTGCATAAATAGAACAGGCAAAAATGCTGAAAGTAGATTAAACATTGATGTAAGTATATATTGATTTGAACATTCCTGTGCCTTTGCTTGTGACACATCAATAAAATTAAATAATATCTTAATAAAATGTCTTGGTAATTATGTCTTTTCCCTTGGGTAAGTGTGCCCTCCAGCAATGTAATTAAAACCAAAATTACATTAACCCTCCAGTGACCATTTGACAAAAAATTAAGAGTCTAGAGAGTTCTCTGAGCTCTCACACCCAGCCAGATTATCCTCAGCGTGCTCAATCAAGTTCTCGCCTGCACGCCCCACTCTATTCAGATGGTGGCTTGAAGAAAGATTGTCCTCATTTGCAACATTCAAATACCAGGAAAGTCAGTCCCTGCTCTGCCTGGGAAAACACAAGTGGCTCGAAGGTCCATGTAAGAGCCCAGCAGCAGGGAGGTGGCAAAGGCACAATGTCCCCTTTGGCAGCGAGGAGCTCTCCCGCTGACGGGGACACTGACAACATGACCTTTCAGGAACCACTGAGCAATCTGTTTGCTCCAGCTCCGCCGTGTCACGCTGTCAGCTTGTCACCAGAGCTTGCCACTCACCTCACCTATTAGTCGTCCAATTTGTCTTCCTGTCATGGACCTTGATGCCCAGCCCAGTGACTCTGTGCATCTTTAATGCTCTTGTTAGTTAATAAAGCACCGCTCTGGGGGGTTGAGGGGTCATCTCTGTCACAGCACATCTCCCTCAGCACCCAGCATGTCCCACCATGCTGCAGCACCTTGCCAGAGCTGTCCCATGGGACAGGAACGTGTCAGCCACAGCCTTGAAGGGTCTGTCATGCAAAAATCATCTTATATGCATGTGGCATGTGGCAAAAGCCATCTTCAGGTCTGCTCAAGAGACCTGCTAGACCTCCTCTGCCTCAGCCAGAGCTGGGCATGGTCTCCACCATCTCCAAGGCAGAGTCTGGAGCTGCAAACAGGGACTTGGAGGGTGTGTTATGTCTGATCAGAGGCTTCTCCTCCTGACCTGATGCTGTGATGGAGGGTGAAGGTGGTGAGTCTGTCATACAGATGCATCTATGTCCCAGGCACCATGTCCAGGACTTCAGAGTAGCTTCATCAGGTGCTAGACCCATAACTCCCAGGACTGGAAGGCAGAACCTCCCCCTATCCCCAGGAAATGATCACAGCTCCAGTTCTGAGCCAGACCCAACAGAGCAAAGCCTTTATATCTCAGCTGATATCATGCGGCATGCTTGGAGAGGTGGCTACACCCAGTGCTGTGCTCCTGCTGGTGTTTTCATCCAAAGGCCTTGCAGAGCTGTGCAGCCATTCATTAGTAAAGAGCTTCCATCAGCTAATGAGAGAAGGGAGCCAGATGAAAACACCATTCCTGAAAACCAGGATCAATCCTGAATTCCCAGCAAAGCTTTTTTTCCTGCTTATGAGGGTTGGAGCTAAAACAATCTGGCCAACTACTGCACTACTTTGCATATCTAATACACAGATATTTGTCTGCTCAGATGCAAATACAAATGAACCTTTAGCCATAGAGCAGAGAGTCTGGAGTCTCTGCTTACTTAACTTCTCACTGAAGACCTTATAATGCTGTGTGCTGTACTTTATCAGGCATTTAAACACCGCATTTAAAACCGCACTATGACATTTTACACCTGACTTAACCAGCACTAGATTATCAGCTGTAGGCCCGAGAGTGCGTTTTTTACAACTTGCTTTTCTCTGAGCTTGCATTAAAGGGCCCTGGAAATCTACTGGGACTGAGAAGCCTCAAGACAGTAGCAATGTAACCTTACAGCTCTTGGTGTGCTAGCACAGACCATTAGCTGCAGATGTCCTTCTGAAGATCAAGAGCACTTCAAAGCCTCCTAAATTCCTTCCTAAGCTCCAGAGGCTTGGAACATTTGCACGGCTTACACCAGCTGACCTTGATTCATAAGGCAGCACTCAGGCTCAGACTAAGACTTCTCCTGAAAGTAGTTTAAACATCTCCCATTCTCTGCCATGAAATAATCAGTAGACCTCATTTGCACAAATTTGCAAAGTTACATTTTTGGTAGTCTGTCTTGTAGCAAAAGCAAAGCCTTGATGTTTATCTGTAAAATTGTTCTGTCTATAAAACATTGAGCTCCACACAAAGAAGGTGCTACATGCAACAACGGCTAAAAATCACAAAGTTCTATGGGAATTTCTGTTGCTCACAGATTAACTGGACAGCTGTAAGTGGCCCAGATGTTCCTGTCCCTCTTAATGCTGTACCCGGCCAGAACACCCAGATCCAAGGACTGGGAGGATCCCCCCATTCTTGTCCCCATTTCCAGCCACCTTTCTTCATGCCAGCATACAGACCCTACAGCCTGACTCTCCAGCCTCTGTCCTACACATCCCAGAGAAGGTCCTAGCAAAGGCAGGAGCTCAACTGACCTTCCTTCAACACTTGTGTGCCACAGGATGGGCCATGGGACTGAAGAGGAGCAGGGGCTGCCCTACACATTGCCAGGAAGAGACACGGGTCAAGATATGGGGGTATATCAAGGTCTGAGGGGGGGATATTAAAATATGGAGTGCAGAAACTTGAGGGCAGTAACACAGTGGTCAAATTAACAACCCAGCTGCTCTACTGATTTATCTTCCAGTGGGGAAATGACATTTCATTCCTGCACTGAAACACCTTTCTAGACAAAATAGATTCATCCAACTCTCAACTTACTGAATGACAAGGTTTTTCTAAGAGAAAAGCAGCAAATTTGAATGTCCAAAGTTGCAGTTTGTTCTGCCATGGATGCCTGAAAATTCATTTATCTGGTGAGAATTTTCTGTATGCTGAAGGTCTTGATTTTTTTTGTAAAACCTCTTATAGCCTAGAAAAAGTCATGACTCGTGTCAAGGTGATGCTCTTCACCTGCAAAGACAGGAGAGGCACAAGCGTGCTTGATGTGCCAGAACACTGGCTGTAATGAAGGGATTCTCCTCCCCTACCACCAGTGCATTAACACAAAGAACTCAGAAGCCAGCACTACAGGCAAAGCCAGATGCTGCAGCATTTAGTGGCTCAAGGGTTCCTGCAGACCCTTGTCTTTACAACAAACCTGGGGGAATCTCCCCAGTCACTGCCTGTAAGACAGCAATGGAGATGTTTCTGTTCCTCCTGACACTCTTGGGACCAGGCAGAAACTTACAAGAGTATTTGCAAGTTTCAAAGAAACACTGAAAATAATTACTGATTTCTGAGGACTGTCATTAGCTAATTTGCAAACATTTTAGTGACTGACAAGTGCTTTGGAATTTCAAGATCCCTGACAGTTCCTTGTCAGGGCTCACTGTTATAATATTAGTAGCAAAACAATTCAAATTCAGATAACTTAAGTACTTCATGAAAGAAAAAGCAATCCCATTGCTTGTCAAAGGTCCAGGGGTACTGACATTCCCCAGGGAGTCAGATACTTCATCTGTGCCTGTGAATTTGGAAGGACAGGAATCCCTGGCACACCAAGCTCTTGCCACCTCTTTCCACTGTGGATCTCCCGATTTACTGTAGTGACAACAAGGATAATTCATGTTGGTTTTAAGCAAATGAAATATCTCTTGCATAAACAGGACGGCCCCAAATCCAAAGCTAACACCAGGACAATAACAGAGAGCAGACGGCTCGAGCCGTGCCGGTGGCACAAGGACATTCTGTTCCAAAGATGGAAAACCAGCACAAAGAGCAATGAGTTTTCATGGCCTGGCAGCTCCTGCCAGTTACAAGTTCATAGAGGAGCATCGATCTAACATGAGTTTGCTCAGTGTCAGCTGTGATGGTGCTATATGGGAAATTGATTTCTTCTCTAGTACATTCTCCTCCAATGGAAGCTGCTCTCTCCATGGTGATGGGATGTGCTGATCAGTTTAACAAGCTGCCGATGGGATTATGCAGAACCATTCCATCGGTTTTCAGCGGCTGTGTGAAATGGCATTTGCCAGAAACACAACTCTGCGTGGACCTAACTGAGGAGGCAGTGAGATCTGAGCCCTAAAGCCTTATGCTGAAGAGCAAGAGACACACAGAGCCTGAACATCTTCAATATTTCAGAGGGGAAAATCCAGCTCCCGCAGAAAGTGGGCATCCCTGCAGCAGGGAGGGATTTTTAGCAGCACACATAACAACCTTAATGGCAACACAGCAATGAGCAACTGCAGCAGCAGCAGCTCTGGAGGGCTGCTCAGCCCTCCTGCACCCAGCACTGGGCTCCCTCCCGCAGAGACACATGTCTGCTCGCAAAGGAAGGTCACTTCTTGACCTTCACCACTGCCAGGACCCTAAAAAAAGAGCTTGGGCCCTCCTAGTGAAAGGTGAACAGCTCACCTAACTTCATAAAAAAAAATAGCAACATTAGTTATTTCAGCCTTCCAGGGCAGGCAAAAGATAGATGAAAGGAATAAGGCACGCTGGGAACATCAATAAATTACCGCAGCCTCTTACTGGCTGCAGTATTCAATAGTTTAAAATGTTTTCTGGTGCCTCAGGCAAGCAGAAGATTTGCAGAAATGCTGAGCCCGTGGCCCGTGATGTATCATTGTCACTCATCAGCTGCTAAGTTGCATCTCCTCTCCCTTCCCATGCAGGGTGTGTAACTCGGGGCGGCCGCAGCACTGAATTAGAGAGATGATATCTCCGGGCCAGCTCCGGCTGCTGGTGACTGAGTGTCAGGAGGACAGCTCCTTGCTGCCCTTCAGAGACAGATGGCTGAAAGCCACAAAGACCTGGGTGCCGAGAAAGGGACGTGCTTTTATTGAAGAGTCACTGATTACCCTAAAAGAATCGGATATCTTCATAGGCGATGGTCTGGCCCCAGAAGGTGTATGGGATGTGACAGGTCTGTGAGCCCCTCACACCAGCAGCATCCTTGCAGCAGCCCGGGGAGAACCTGATCCAATTAACACTGACTTGGGCTGACCTGCTCCCAGGGACTGCCATGGATCTGCACAGGTGATTTCAAAACTGTGGTGGACTATTCCATGTGGCTTTGACTGCTGTGGAAAATATTTAATAAACTCTGGAATATGAATCCCTATCAAGGACCCTGAACATTAATTTTAGTCACAGTTGGCCACACTGTACCAGCCTATAAACACCTCTCCAGTTTCAATTAACATTTCTCTATCTCCTGTCTCACTGAATATTATATTTAATTTAAGAGGATTGGTAAAGATAGTTTTCACACTTCACAGGAAAGCATAATGAAATAATTATACCTGCACCTACAAAAAGCATGAGGATATTGCATAAAGAGCTTTAAAGTCATCTGAAGCAAAAACTTCTCCAGGAGACCTTCATTCCAGCTCTGGCTACTGAGGTTTCTGTGCAGGCATCTGCCAGTCCCTGCTCAGTGTCTGTGCCTGGACATCTGCATCTCAGCAGCAGCTTCCACAGTAGAACAGGGACCTCTCACCAGCCCTGGGGACACCTCTGCTCCTCCCAGGAGCCCCCAGCAGAGGTGTGCTGCATCCCTCCACAGTGGAAACTCCTTCATAGCAGCTGCTGTGGGACCTTGCTCTAATGGGCAACACATTTCTGCCTCCTGTCATCACCTCTTGGTTGTGTTTTGGAGCTGGTGGAGGAGATCAGAGAGGTGCTACTATCAACCACTGCTTCCCACATCTCCTGCCTTAGGGCAAGTCCTGAACCATGCAGCATAAGTCAGTGTTTTCTTCAGCAAAACCTGGCCTGCAAAGCACTGATCATGCTCCCCAGCCACCATGGGGGGAGTTCAAATCTGCCCTAGAGTGAAGGGCAGCCCTGCAACCTGAACTGGCTGTAGATGGGCAAAAGAACATTTCCAAGACAAACCAGGGCCCTCAAGGAGAATGCACACAGCAAAACCTTATTTAGATCAAGAGAGGAGGAGCAGGGAAATCAAGTCACAGCACTGAACATACACACATAATGAAATACTCTCCTATTCTCCACACATCACTAAGGCTTCTCCTGGAACAAACACATGGGACACGTTTCTCCCTCACTTGATTCACAGGCTGGACAGAACCTTGTCCCATTTCAGACTGATTAGATTCAATTCTTTCAGCCATCCCTTGGGAGACATGTTTCTTGGATGTCTCAGTATCTCTCCTGAAATTCCTCACCAATTTCCCTATTTTTTTTTCTAGAAGAAATATACATTTCATTATTTTTAAAAACAAGATATTTTTATTCCCTGACATCACATGCATGGGGAAGAATTATACCCAGGCCCATACAGGCAACACTCATGTTAATGCATCCTTAAACGATAATGTTTTGCTTTTTGGCAGCAGCAGGGCATTATCACACCCACATGCTTTCCTGTAAAAATGCTGCCTTGCCAGATATTTCGTGTATCAAAAGCAGAAATACATGTGTATATCTATGTACGTATTTCTGCTTTTGATTTCTCCTTCCTGTACAGAATGTGGACTTTTCTATATTGACTTTCTGCTGGTCTAGGCCCCCTTTCCAATCCTAATTGTGCCCTGGGGACTGCTTAGACTCTCACCTACACGACCAGGGCCACAGCTGTAAGATTTATAAGTACATGGGCTCTGCCCTCATCCACATCAGTGTTTGACAGACTCCCCAATTTCCTATATTAAACAAACCAATTTTCCAATAATTTGCTTTTCTCATCTTTATCTCATCTCTGCTGTGTAAAGCAGCCAGCAGAGCAGTAGAGTGGCCTTTGCAGGTGCCCTGTGGTGGGAAAGCCCAGCACTGGAGGGAGATGGGGGGAAAGCCCAGCCCTGGAGGGCAATGAGGAGGACGGCTCCAGACTCATGAGCGCTTCTGCAGAGCTGAAGGATCAAGATGAGCCAAAAATTGTCCCCGTGTCCTTTGTTTCTGCCACCACTAAGTCACATTTCCCCTTGCGAAGGTGGCAGTGGACGTACATTACATGCATCATCACTGCAGCTATTTTTAATGTGCAGAAATTAGCCCAGCAGGAATTCAATTCCATTAAATTCCATTATTCTGAGAAGGGAAACTCAGCGCTGACTTCAGAGAACAGCAGCCACAAAACCTGCAGAAAGGCTCAGAAAGGACAGAAAAGGAAAGAGCCGCTGGGGAGGGGTGGGAAGATGCTGGTGCCTGCGGGCACCCCTGCCCAGGGGGCTGCTCTGCCTGCCCGTGCTCACACAGCACTTCAGCCTCTCTGCCAACACCCAGATGGTGTGGAGGCCAGCAGTGGGGCTGCACTGCTGGTACCAGAGGGTCTGTAGGAGCGTTGGAGAGCCCAGTGCCCACATGTGCTGACAGCCCAGTGAGCAGCACCAGCGCCCAGGGCACCCCGAGCTCCCCAGCAGCCACCTGGTTAAGGGACAGCCCTGTCCCTCCTGCACAGACCTCAGCCAAAGGAGCAGAAGTCCTTGCTCTGGTGTTTACAGTTCCTCATTCAGCATCACTATGAACTACCCAATTTAAACACATCATCCTTGAATGCAGGTCATTGGATTTCCAGTCTCCACTGCCTGACAGACTTTACTGTTGTCCTTACAAACAGCTTCAGAGGGCCAGATAATGAGTACTGGCTATATATGGTCACCTAGGAGACAAGGGGGATTCCCAAAAATCAGTGCCAGAAAATGTGGTAATCCACAACTAATTAAGAAAAAAGGGAATTAGACAAGCCCTATGTGTTTGAAATTGTGCTATTAAGAGTGCAGCCGTTTGTCTGTGAGCTTTCGTGGGGGTGAAATGCACTGGGTAATGACATGGGGTTCCCACAGCCCACAGGGACAGTCCTGCCCTCACCCTGGGCCCAGCACAGAAAAGGAAACAGCTTCTGGACCACAGCCAAGCTTCAGGTTTAGATCCTAACAGGTAAGAGGCTACTCTGTGCACTACACAAAACATTGTTCACTGGGAGGAACTGACAGAGTTGATGGAGAGCATTAGAAGAGAGAAAGATCACATCCATCCTACCTGGGACACCCGTCCTTACACATTTCTGCTGATTAGAAACAGAAGTTCCATGGACCCCAGCTGGCTCACATATCCCATACCAGCCAACAGCATCGCTGAGCCCACACAGCTCCAGCCAGCACCGAGATGCTCACACAGCTCCCCCCACAAGGTACGATGGCAAATGGGCAAGATCTATCACTTGGAGCCCCTGAGCAGCTCAGAGCACATGTGCTAAAGAGATAAAATAATATTTTCCTGGTTAGCTCCAACATTTTATTGAATAAAGTTTAAAATCTTCACCCTGACTCAATCCATCTGTGCAGGTGTCACAGCACTTTCTCATTTTTAGTTTGGAGAGGAAGGAAATGTAGGGTGAGCAGATAAAGCAGTTGCCTGATTTGAATTTCACTTCTACCCTATAACTCTTCGCAGAGGTCAAGGAGAAGATGACAGGTGGAAAAATGTATCTTGGAATCCCCAACCGGAGGTTTAAGAAGATTCATTTCCCAAGTGCATTGCTGCAGACGGCGGGAGGAGAAGAGCAGGGCTGGGCTGGCAGCAGGACCCGAGCAGCAAGCTCAGCCTGCCAGGATGGGAGCAGAGGCTCAGCACCCCCATTGCCAGCCTGAAAACACTCCATTTAAAACCCACTTTTTACCATTATAAAGAAAGTTCCATTTCACTGTCCAAATAAACCACCCCAGTGAGTAAGTGTCCAAGGCAAAACCCAGCCCAGGGCTCCTGCTCTGTCCCTGCACCGGGTCCATGCTGGGACCTGCTCCCTGCTCCGGAGTGCCCAGGCTGGAGGACACCTGGGCAGAGGTGCCAGGGATCCAGGCTGTGCCCAGGCCCCTTCCAGGAGCTCTCCCTGTGCTGTCAGCACCCAGGGATGCTCATTTTCTGTGTGAACACAGCAGTACTTTACAATTCAAGTTTCTGGAAACTGAAAATAAACTTGAATGCACCTTTCATCCATCTCAGATGTACCAAGCTCAGAAGTTATAATACCAATAATTAAAACCCAGCCTGGAGCTGAGACACTGTTGATTTTCCTCCAGACATGACCCAGACCCTTTCCTGGGGCAGAAAGAACAGGAGGCTCTCAAGCCACTGTGTCACCTCTCTGCTGAACAGGTAGACACACCCTTTGGGCATGTGGAGACAAACACAAGGTGGGAGCACATCACTGAGGCCATGGGGTTAGTGAGTCCTGAGGCTAAACAGAGACAACTCCACCCTGAGAAGGGTGATGCCACCACTGGGGTTGTGATGCTGGAGAGGACCATGCTGATGCTGCCTGCACACATCAGGTGCTCCATCCCCACAGAGGTCCTGGGCTCCTCACATCCCCACATTCTCCCTGGGCTAGCGTGGCTCGGGGCCAGGCAGGCTCTTGGAAAGCAAGAGCACTTCTGTGCTCGGCTGCCCGCTGGAAGCTGTTACCAGCAGCAGCTCCCTCCTGCCTTCTGCAGACAGCCAATTTTCCCATCAGCTGTGACAAGTTTCAGAGCTGCAGCTCAGCACAGACATCTTGTACTCAGCACAAGGACAGAATTCCTTTCACACATTTCAGAGCTACCGACCTGCTTATGCAGCCCTGCCACCAGCATGTCCCAGAGCCTCGCCAGGATGAAGAAATAGCAATCACGAGGCCTTGTACTTTCCTCTTCTTGTACAGAGCTTCCCGAGGCTGTGCACACACATGCACATGTGTCTGCCCGGGGGGAATTGTGCCAAGGATGTTTTGCATCTACTTCTGAGTGCAGCCCTGACTCCAGCCCAGTGACAGCTCTGGCCCCTGCCAGAGTCCCACCGGCCACGTTAGTGCTGCTGTTCCTGGGCAGATACAGCTCATGAGCCACCAGCCAGCCAGGCCTGCTGCCACTGCCATCTACCAGAGGTGATGGGCACTTTACCCCCAGCCACCTGCCACCCCAGGTGCCATTGCCCCCTTGGAGGTTTTCAGCCTGCTCTTTGGCACTTCACAGCACTGCTGGTCCTATCCCGGCAGCACTGCTCCATCAGCAGGCACCAGCCCCTCCAGTACAGCTCAGGAAGGTCCCGTCCCACCTCCCCAGCATCCTGCATCCACACAGCCACACCAGCCATCCAAGGGGCACCCCATGCTCCTGGTCACCTCACCAGCATCTCCTCACTCATTTCCACAGCACACTTTTGGCTTTGGTTTATTTGTGGTAGCTGAGGCTAAGTCACTAAACACCCCTGTTAACAAATCCCAAGTGCTCTGTTGCTGAAAGGCACAATAATTACACAGGTTTGGGTCTCTGCAGAAGTCTCACACCAGCACAGCTCAACCTATGAGGGGTTTTTTTGCCCTGTCTTTCCATGAGCACTGACTGTGGAGGGCAATGGTTTAATATTGTCACTTCTTTTCAATTGTAATGCTCTCATTTTAGCAAAGCAACTTATTTTTAATAGAGTTTGGAAAGATTTTTTTTGTATGTCTTCACTTGTACTCCGAGGATGTTTGCTCTCAATTTATTTCTGCTCTTCTTATCTTCTCAACAACTGCATCTCTTGTTCCAAGTCCTGCTCATTTTCTGCTCCTTATTGTGATTTTTCTTTAATTTCATCTTGTTCCCACACTTCCCAATCACACATTTCATCACTTCTGCTTTCCTATTTCCAACAATATGTGATTTCTTTATCTTAATTGTATCACCCAGTCATCTGGTTCCAGGATGGCATCTCTTTACCTCACAGTGCAGTCCCTTTAATCATTACTGCTTCTGGCATGTATAATAATAGCTGAGACAAGCTGTTAGCTTTCACCTCCCAGTTATAGTCACAAGTTTTTTCTCATGTAAGTCCTAATGACAACACAAACTGAAAACCCTCCACACATCACTTCATACAGACTGCAGAAAAACCCCACCACTCCACGAGCTCTCTGCTCAGCTCCCAGCCAGACAGCAGGTGCTGAGCAGGACCAGCCCTCGAGGAAGAGAAGCCTTCCTGAAGGATCAGACACAGGACTCCAATAGCTGTGTGCTTGCTCCTACCCCCAGACTAGCAGGCTTTCAACTTTGCCATCTAGATCCACTTGTCCAGCCTCAGGAGCTCCAGGAAAAGGCAGAGAGCTGTGATGCATTGCAATTACCAGCAATCAGAGGTTGTACATGTGGGTCAGAATAATATTGATACTCAGAAGGGCTTAAATGCCACTGCAGAAGGCAGCCCAAGGTAGCAGGAGCAGCTGCGTGTGCCAGGCTCAGCACCTCTGTTTGTATTCTGACCCACAAGCTCTGCTTAGAAGGTTAGTGAGATCCTGGCCCCTACAGAGAGGAGCATTTTACATATGTCAGAGGGTATTGTGCTGCCAGCTAGGAACCAGCCCAGGAGCTGATCTGGTCACCTGATTTGCACAATGGTAGAATTGAATTGGAGCCTGAATAATATAGGTCAAAGAAAACGAGAATGGAGTGGGGGGGATTATACAGCTGGAAAATCTGACAAAAGGAGTTATTTAGTCTGGAGAAAAGTCATTTACACAAGGTATCATATTTTGTATTTGTCAATGTAAAGTGATACTTGCTGTATCAGAGGTCCATGCTAAAGGTCAGGAGCTCAAGTGGAGGAAGAATGTGACCTGTCAGCTCTGCTGTGCTCCTGTCCTGCCCTGTGCAGCCAGGCTGTGACCACAGCATCCAGGTGCTGCAGGGCAGCAAAATCAACTGCCACGTTACAGCAAGAGAAGCAGCCAGAAAAGAACCAGTCTCTGTCCCTTGGCACTGCTCTAGAGCACTGCTCTATCCTCTAGAGCAACTGTGCCTCTGGGGTTCAAGAGTTTATGTACCATAGGTGTAACCACCCAGAAAACTGGGCAGAGACAGAGTATGGAGCAAGTGCCAAGCATTTCCAGAACCAAAGCCCATGAGCTGCTTCAGGGTGAAGAGCTGAGAGCAGGAGACAAAAGGAGAGGAAGATTTTATGAAGTGGTAAGCAAGCAAGCAGATGCTGTGCAGTAGCTGGAACAGACGGACAGCACTGACTGACCCAGATGTCTGTGTATTTATCTAGAGGGAAGGAAAATGCACAAAGACCTGAACAAGGCTCTAGAGCAGTGGCAGGTTTGCCCAACAGCCCTGTAAGCCCCACTGCCTCCATTCCTGCACGGAGAGCTCAGGTCCCAGGGACAGAGCCACAGGCTGGTGCTGAGCTGGTCTGAAAGGTTTCTACAAACCAAGGTGAGCAGAGTCCAATAGGAGTGAAAAGGCAGAATGTGTAAGTACTGCCAAAGACATACAAGAGGACTATCCAGAGACTGTCAGCACCTGGCAGAGACAAGGGGAAGGTGCTGCACCAAGCCCTCTGCTGACACTCACCCAGTGCCAAACCCAGCTCCCCACAGGCTGCTCTAGAGAGCTCAGCTGACGGTGCTGAGACAGGGGAACCCAGAGGACAAGGCCAGGGTGCCACTGATTTAGTACACACCATCACAGCAATTGGAATGGTCACAGGAGGAACGTGCTGCTCTCCAGAGGTTAAGACCAGCACTGAAACAATCATCCTGGTCTTTCTGACGCACCAAGGCTCTGCCAGGACAGAGGAAGAGCCTGCAGAGCACACGTGGGAACCTTCTGCTCCCTGAGGTCCAGCTCTGCTCAATGCAACTGAAGAGCTGTGTGGCAATAACACTGCTTTCATTTCTCCTATTCCCATACATTGAACCTGTGTGCTCATGTGGTTTAAATCTTGAGCATTCAAAGCATGTTGATGTATTCAAATATTTCTTCCATGCAAATAAGACTCTATATAATCCATTCTAGGCAGCCATAACTTAAACTGACAGCTACTAAAAACTGGGGGAGACTGCCATGGGCATGACAAACACAGATAATACTTAAATGCAAAGTGAAATGCACCACTAGCCAGCCCTGGAAAGAGATGGGGAAAGTCCTCCTGGGCACCCAAAGCTAAAGGGAACGGTGGGTCACTTGCACAGGTCAAGGGCTCAGGTCATAGCACTGGCATCTCAGTTTCTCCCCTTAAAAAGGAGTGCCCTGAATTAATTCCAGTCCGAGCAACCATAAGTCTTTTTAGAAAGAAAACATTTGATCTTCACTGCAGCATTTCTAGTGAGGAAGAGATCCTGGGTGCATTGCTCCAGTGCTTAATTACACCCACAGCTTCCATTGTGTAGCTTCTCTCTAATCTGAGCTTGTCTGTCTTCAGCTGCATCTAGTTAGACAGACCTTTGTGTGCCAGACAAGAGAGCAGTCTGCTGCCAGAGCTCCATTCCCTGTGTAAGGACTTGTGGGCAGAAGGAAGTTTCTTCCACAGCCTGCCTCCCATAGGAAAACCAGAGCTCTCTCCTGCAGGCTCTCCCCTTACAGCATGACTTCACTCTCTAATCATCTTGCAGCTCTTCCCAACTCTTAGATGTCAGCTCCCACCTCAGCAGAGCCGGGCACACTGCTCCAGCCACACAGGTAGTGGACAACCCCTGACTTCTACCAATTTTCTGCTGCATCCATGAAAGGAGCTGGCCCTTCCAGCCCAGCTGGAGACACCCCTTCCTCCCTCACAGGGTCACCACTTCCCAGCAAAGCTTTCTCCTCCCTTTATCAGCATTCTGTAACACTTGGCTTCTCATTTACATTCTCTTTACATTTCCATTTTCTTTCAGTTGTTTACATCTTTCTCCTAAAATCCTCGCTCCCAAACAATACACTTCATAATTATTTTCAGCCTTGTGAAATTAGCCCTTTTAAAGCACTGAGTGTACATCCATATATGGATTTGGATTTTGTTGTGTTCATACATAAGAAACCCAGTTGAGTCATCCTCCTGCACCAAAGCTACCTCAAAGGTGTAGTTCAGAGACCAGCCCCTCCCTGTCCAAACAAGGGCTAATGCAAAACCCTTGGATGTGACTCCTGAGTCAGGGAACTATCACGTAGGGGTTTTGGAAACATCAAGGCATGGGACCTCCACCATACCTCACTCCAAGCAAAACACCCCGTACAAACAAACCTCCCTCCTTCTGTAGATTCACAAGAGAGCTGATCCTCCTGCTCTACACATGTTCAGGTTTTCACAGCGGACATCTGCTCCTGCCATCCCACCCAAGCTCTGCACACCAGGACATCCCTCCCTGCCCATCTGAGATCACCTGCTGCTGTCAGCAGCACAAGTGCCACTTGGGATGGAGACCGACGTCCCACCACCTTTGCCCCCCCATCTCTCCGAGAGAGTTGAAGCCCAACAGTTTTCTGGTTATGAGTTTTCCAGTGTTAACTTTCCAGTTAACTTTCCCAGCAGGTCTCAGCAACAACAAATAGTTCACATTGGCTCTCATAAATGAGCAATTCTAAGTCTCCTTGTTTATTGCCCAAGCTCCTGGCACTGATGCATAGCAATTAAATAACTTTGTTAATGTATCTTTGCTAATTCCTTCCTGCACAGACAGGAATGCCTCGAGATCTTATCACCCTTTCACAGTCAGAGATTTATAAGCACCAGCAGTGACTCAGATAAAGATATTCCAACTGGTGCATGAAATCATACCAAAGCTCTCCCCAGTCCCCCCACAACAGGCAACTGCTGCTTTTGGGATAAAAAACCTGCTGCTTCAGAGAGAGATGTTGCCCCTAGCTAGATCTCTTTGAGAACCAAAGTTCCTTCTAATCAAATTGTCATGCCAATGACTGTCTTTACCATCATTGTAATTAACCTCCTCACACATAAAATGCAAATGATCACAATGTTTCTCCTCTCCAGGGCTCTGTGTGACTCACGGGTCTGAGAGGAGCAGTGGCTGGTCCATCTCTGCTGCTGGATGTTTCCCTATCTTCTCCTGGCTTCAGCAGGACAGCTTGCTTGCATTCACCTCCTCTTCATGCACACTGGCTTGATCACCAGCACCAACTAAGCATCAACTCTCCCACCCTCTTTTATCTCTTCATAAGAAAGGAAGGAGAAAAAAAAACCCCAAACCCTCACAAACAATTGGTCACTTTGTCTAAGAGGGGTGAGGAGAGCACAGTGGTGAGGTCAATGACAGGCCAACAGCAGCATCACCTGCTCCCAATGCAGCCTGCAGGAGGGGCTCAGGACAGGTGAAGCCAAAGAGTTGCTCTGGGACAGACCCCAGTGCAAGGGGATGGGGGTGCTGGTGGGTGCTACCCTGGGCAGGATCTGCCAGGGGACAAAGCACAGCTCCCCTTTGGATAAAGCTCCCCTTTGGCACCACACCTTAACACCTTGCTTATCCAGATATCCCAAAGATCTGTGCTGGCTGCTGCTGCTTTGCTTTCCCCTGGGAATGCTGTCCTTCAGGGGATGGTGGGAGAACCACTGAGGAAGAGAGACACAAACATTTCTTTTTCTCATCCCAGACCAAGGCACCAACACCCTGCCACTTGACATGGAGAAAACGAACTCTGAATCTGCACAGAGAAAGCTGATTGTTTCCAGGTGGCATCTACCCAGAGGTCAGCCTACGTGGCCAGCCTTTCGGTTATGGTGTCTGGAAAAGAAAACACACAAAATTCTCTGCTTTTCCCTGGCACCTAGCAACAGAGCTGGGCTGTGAATGAAACCAGCCCCGAGCTCTGCAGGAGTACGGGAGGAGGACAAGCCCTTGGGCTAATTTACAAGGAATGAAAACACTTTCTACACAATGTCCTGACACTGTGGCAGCCATTTTCTCTACACAAAACAAATCCAATATTTGTTGTTCTTTCAGCCAGGCTTTTCCTGCCCTAGAAACATTTCTGAAGTGCTCTTAAGCATCCCCTGTGCTGCTAAATTACTTGCGGCTGCTGCAGCGTCCCCTCCAAAGCGACATTGAAGTGGAGGTCCCTGCTGGCCCTGATCGATTGGGTGGGCAGTGGCTGCCATGAGGTGCCCCCGTCACGGGGCCGTGCAGCACGTGTTCGCCTCCCGAGCACCAACTGTGAGCCCAGCCAGCAGAACCCCCTGAGATGCCACTTCAGCATCCCGGGCAGAGCCGCAGCCGGGTGGGCACAGGGTGCTGCTGGGCATGGCGTGCTGCTGGCTCCGTGACAAGGTGGACACGGGGTGCTGCTGACTTCACAACCAGGCAGACACAGTGCTTCTGGCTCCATGGGGTGCATGTCAAGGCAGCAAGTCACCTGCCTACTGGGTAGAGGAGCTGGCTGGAGACTCCTGCCAGCTGCACGTTCCTCTTGGTCAGGGTCTCCACAGGATGGGTCCCGGCTGGAGAGGCAGCTCCAGGGACCTCCAGTCTCCCCACCCCACCCTTACCCTCTGGCCCCAGCTCTCCTTTCCTAGCTGGAGCCCCACAAGGACTGCAAAGAGCACGAGGCCACATCTGCAGGAGGCAGATGCCTTGCAAAGCCATGAGAGCTGCTGGAGTATCCGTTCAGACTCAGTACTGGTGACCCATCAGGAGAGGATCAAACAAGCCCTTTCCTCACGCACCAGTTGGCAGCAGTTTCTGCCTCTGCATGGCGCCCAGAGCTGCAGCACAGAGTCCCACCAGTGCAGCCTCCCCTAGGGCAGGTCCCGTGCACATGCCAGCAGAGCCAGGTCATGGGCAGGGGATTGTCAGGGGCCACGAGCCCCGGCTCAGCGAGCTGACATCATGTGCCTGATGTTGCCAAACACGGATGAACTGCTGCTAGAACAATCAATTTTTAAATATCTCTCTGCCTGTTGCCCTCAGCCCTGCAGTAACTATAGTAACAGTGCTCCAGGCTCCCCCTCTTCCAAGGCACTGCAGCTGTGCCAGGGGCTGGGGGGGCTGCGGGGGCCGATTCCTCCTGGCTCTGCCCCAGGGTGCACAGCAGGTCACATCAGAGCACCCCACCTTCCCTGCCCCAGCAGCACCATCCTGGGCACCATCGGCCAGCTCCAGGCCCTGGCACAGGGACTCTGGACACCAGGCAGACAGCTCCCAGGGTGTGCTCCTGCCCGTTTAAAGCCCAGTTTGGATGGTGATCCCATCTCCAGAGCTCTGCTTGCCCTCAGCCTGGCCCATGGCATCTCGCTGGCAGCGGCTGCAGGACCCACTGTCCTGGTGCAGGAGAGCAGGGCACAGTGTGGCCGGGTTACCTGGCACACAGCTACAGCACACAAGGTGTCCTTAAGCTCCCCAGGGGATGTTTACCTTGGTTCTCTCCCTACCTCCATTCAGCTCAGTAAAAATGCAAATGAAGTGTTGTCATTAAGCTCCCTCTTTCTGCAATGCAAATGATGTGTGTGTTCCCTCTGTACCTGCCTGCCTCCCAGATTTAGGAGGTGGAGAACAAGGAGGGAGGTGGGTTGGCTGAATTGCAACCTTAATTGGACTCCTCCCCAGACAACACACACTGTGAATTTTTCAAAATCATATAAGTCATGTAATATCAATTATTCAATCCTTCTGCTAATCTCAAGGCTTCCAGAAGACCTCTAGCTCTGTATAAAAGCCATACGTGAAGTATTAGTTATTGACAGCCTTGCTACCAGAGGATTCACACCCAACAACTTCTCCCAAACCAAGTGGAACATCCAGTGCTCCCCTGGGAGGTGTTACCTCTACTACTCAGAGTACTCTTGGAGAGGCTCCATCACACCCGGTTCCATCACTGCGTTTTATAAATCCTGTACAATTAGATGCCTTTATCCCCCAAACAACTTTGCAGTATAATTCCTAGGTTTTTTTCCTGTCATTACCGAGGTCCATACAACCAAGATACATAAACTTAAGAGATTAACACAGGGAGCACGTTTGACAATGATGTATGCAGACAATTTCTGGAGTGCCCTGTGGGATCAGCCTCTCTGCACACACACGCTGTATTACATGCTAAGGTAACCGTGTGCCCTGCCAGCCTCACCTCCCTTCCAAAGCCCGAAAAATGGACACTTGCATCCTCCAGCTGAGCTCTGATCTCCTCCCATAACCCGGGTTTTCCCTTTCCCACACATGACCTTCCCAGCAGGCGGTTTTTCTGGCAGTTTCCCCAGCTGGATGCTCTCCTGGCTGCTGGTGTGGGATGGTTTGCTGTGGGGCAGCCCCACAGTAGGGATGAGCCCTTCCCCGGCACAGGGCAGGGCAGCGGGGCCAGGGCAGACGTTCTCCACTCGCAGTTCCACAAGCATTTGCTGCAGCTGCTGCAGGCTGGGGAAGGCAGGAGCCTGCCAGGACCATGCGGAGGGCTCGGATGCCTCCCACAGGCAGGAGGGGCGGGGAGAGGTAATTAAAATGCACTGAGCAAGTGTAAAGTTTTATTACACAACACAAAGGTACCCTGGCTTCTTTCTCCAACACACACATCTGCATAATCCAGCCCGGGCTCCTGCAGCTGCACTGTGCTGTGCATGCTGCTGCCACCGACACCGTTTTCATCTATTTTACTGCAAAAAACACTATCTGAGATTTAAGCTGCATAACAAGCCCTGCTGCGCAGTAATGTCTTTGGTTTCCTTCTGCAGATGGATCTAACTGGAAACTCCCAGGTAGTAAGTGACGATCCTGCAGCCAGGCGTGCCCATCTTCTGCCACTGCTTTCTCTGCAAACTGGGAACCCTCAGGGACAGGCAACGTGATGGCAGGAGGGAGGTTCCAGCTCCCAGGCCACGCCAGCACTGTGCTTCTTCATTGCTGGGGAGTCTCCAGAAGGAGCATGGTGGATACAGCCCTCCCACACCTATTCTGGCTGGATATGCATGCCCTGGTGGCAAGCATCAATTCCCACAGGGAAATGAGCTGCACATGAGTCCCAGATGAGATGGGGCTTGGCACAAGCAAGGAGCAATCCAAGCTCTGGAAGCCTGAGCAGAGTTTGGGGCAATGCTCAGCCTTGAACTCTGCTCGTGCTGTTACTGCCAGGCAGGGAGCAGAGGGACCTGGGACTGTGGATCCCACTCCAGCAGGACAGAAGGTTGCATAAAGGGGGAAGGAGATGGTGCTGCCTCATTAATCACGATAAAGAACAGGCTTAAAGAGAGTCTGGCTTTCAGCATAGTAATTAATGAGCTCTTTAATTTTAGGCTGTAACATCCAAACTACCCCATTAGGCAAAGAGCAGCTCAAAGTGTCCTTCCGTGTGATGTCAGGGAGAAGCACGGGGAGCTCTGGAGTGCAGAGCACAAGGGACTTCTGCAGCACCAGAGGTGCTCTGGGCCACGGTCCCAGCACCTTGGAGGTTTAAAGCAGGTCAGCCATTCTGCTGGCCTGAAGGAACCAGGGGTGCCTCGTGCTGCCCTGCACCTGAGCTGCCAGCCTGCCCTGTCCTTCTGCAGGGGCTCCAAGAGTCCACACCACCATTCGGGATCAGTGCTCCCACTGCAGCTCCTTTCCCCAGGAAAGCACTCACAAAAATATTTCTGGTTCCCTGGCTGAAACCCAGCCCAGCCTGCCCTGCTCTGGAGCGTGCACATACTGTACCTGTGAACTGGAGATTTGTCCCACATGTTCTCCTCAAAGACTGTATGTCTTTCCTTTTTTTTTTTTAATAATGCCAGTCATAAATGTCACGTGTTGGAGCCCAGATCTCATTATAGTGAGCAGAGAAATGTATGCCATGCAATAAATTCTTTTGTGGGAAATAACCCTGGTGACTAGAGGAATTTATGAATTTATTACTCTTTGTAGGAGCCTTTCCTCCTATGACTTAAGAAGAGATCCATCATCCTACAAGAGACCTTACTGGTTCTCTGTTTGGAAACCTTTATAAGGCTTTATGCCGCATTCCCTGCCTGCATGTCCTAAGGATTCATTCCACACGAATCCCTCATTATAAACAAGGCATTCTGAAACCAGGCATCAGCACATCACCATGGCCAGGTCCCACACGGACCTCCCGCCACGGCAGGGTGGCTTGGTTGTGCACCCCACACGGCCCCACCGCCCCAGAGGAGCCGTCCAGGTGAGACTGGCTCTCTGCATCCAGGCCCCGCCACGCAGGACTCGTGTGTGATGCTCCCAGAGAGTCATTCTGGATAAAGCCCAAAAGCAGAGAAAACCTGGCTGCAAAGAATCTTTGGTGGTGGTGATGGCCACAGGAAAGGGTCACACAACCCCTGTCTTGTCACACCAGGAGCTGAGGACAGACAGACGTGCCACACATCCCCATCCATCACCTCGAGCAGCCCAAGGAGAGCAGCTCAGCTGCAGCCACAGCCACTCTTCAAGAGTCTCATTGGCTCTGGAGGGGAAACCCCTGGAATAACACAAACAGCATCACCTCTGCCACTTCTCCTAAAACCTTCCCACCTCTCCCCGTGCCCTCCTGCCCTGCCAGCCCTCGCAGTGCCACAGCCTCCTCCTCTCCCTCCCAAAGCCCTGGGCAGTAGGGCTGGGCAGGATGGAGCTGGCAAATGTGGAACATCAGAGGAGCAAATTGCATCAGTTCAGGTCCAGACAGAGCACAGGGAGACGCTGGTCCCAGCAGGAGCCCCCAGCGCAGGTGTGTGAGCGCTCAACGACGGAGCCGCCGCAGAATTATCCTTGTTACCTCATTGTCAATTTCATCTTAATATATGTTTGGAATACTCGGAATACAAACCTTTTCTGTAAGATTACAAAACGCTCGAGCACTTCTGCAATTTGGATGGCAGGGGATCAATTATTTGGGCATGGTTTTGCATATAATGGCCTGCAACAGATTGTAAAGTTTCTCAGTTAGCGGAGCGATTATGAACCCTGAATACAAACTAATGGCTGGAGAGCGGTGGAACGGGGCCATCTGGACTGAGACACGCTCCTGGCTACGAGGGGAAGGAGCACGGGGAGGGGACTCCTCCAGCAGAATGCCACAAGTACTTGGAGAAGTGGGTGATCTGCTGTAGCAGAAAAGATGTGGTGTAAGGAACAGCATCCAAGAACAAAAATAAACTTATAAATACAAATGTAAAAATAAGAAAGAGAGAGAAGTGTTGGAAACTGACGTGCCCAGAAGGAAGTTCAGATTTCACTTCCACATGATCACTGTTTACTCCAGAAGACCAGATCACTCCGTTGGTTTAATGATGCAAAACAGATTATTTTCAAAAATCCTTGAAAGCTTTCACAAACAGACTCCCATCCAGCCAAAACCCAGCTGGCACAGCTCCTGGGTGTGAGGATAGATTTATTTATCACTTCTCAGCCATGAATACTCGGGTTTATTTGTTTATATGTTGAAAAGGGAAACAAGTCAGGGGTTTGACCATCCAAAGTGGCAAACGCTGCCTGAAAATAACCAAATCAAGAGTGGCTGCCAGGAAGGGCTCCAGAAACTGCCTCCTTCACAGCATGTTCCCAACACAGGGCTCAGATGCACCATTCCCAAACTCTCTCCAGGTTCTGGGGCTCTCCAGCACACCCCAGCTCCCATCTCACTCCCCACCACCATGCCCACCATGCCACCTGCACCCCCTCAGTGGCGAGCAGGTTCTTGTGCTTCTCTGCAGCATTTTACCAGCATCGTGCCCAGCCTGGCACAGCTGGAAGTGCCTCTGCACACACCCGGGGCTGTGCCAGCTCCCAGGGGTGCTGCCCAGCCCCACACACAGCCTGGAGCTCCAGACTTGCTTTCCTGCAGCTTCCATCCATTCATAAAAAATGCATGTGGGCTGAAAGGTTTTACACAGCAAACAGAACTGGGATGTAGGGCTACAAATGTCAGACTTCACAACGCCCTGGCCATAAAGCTGCTCGGAAGAAAGTCACATCACCAGCACCGTGACTGGGGTGTGGGACCACAGAATTCCTTAAAGTAAATGAAAATGACATCAGGAGTTATTTTTCTCCTACTATTAAAAATCAGCCTAGCAGGAACATCAAAGTAATCCATGAGTCTGGTCATTCCTGTAGCACATTGGTATAAATCAAAAACAAAACCGTGGTCGAGTCAGGTAGAAAATCATCTTCCCGAGACATCCAACTGAGCTCAGCAGAGGAGAAAAGGCTGACACAACATCTTTAAACATTTTTAATTACCCTGTCAAAATGACAATTATAGAGCTAATTATTAGGAAGACAATACCAGATATACTGAATAGCACATCAACAGTGTTTTTATGTAATTATGCAATTTAATGAATTGAAGGCTACAGTAATGGACTATATCTGGTTAATTAGGGACTCCCTTTCTCCTAATAATGCCATTTATTTTCAATTCACTATACTTGCTTTTTCTGTAAAACTGGGCGTATTTCCACAGCTGATGAAGGATTCCTCTCCACAGCTCACATGCCCCTTCTCTTATTTATGGCACATAGATTTTTTTCATGGGGTGGACAATGCACCCCAGCTGGCTCCTCTTCCATTTCCATCTTTGCCATACTCCCTAGGGGTTAATGACACTCTGGGCTCCTGCTGCTTTGCTGGCATCCAGCCTGCCCAGACCCTGGGACCCTCCTCTCCCACGAGCCCCCTCCACCAGCCCAGCCTGTGCCAGGCATGTGGGGCTGCTGGTGGGGCTGCTGCCCTGGCAAGAGCCATGGGAAGGAAAAGAAATCACTTAAACATTTTTCCTTGCGGATAAAATTTTTGGAGGATTTGAAGCCTCCTAATTCCTCATTGTTGAATGAAAATTGTTTGATAAATTATTGATTGTATTTTAAATGTACCCACAGAAACCATTTTAATTCCTCTGTTCTCTTTTTGGAAATAATTAACCTGTCTAAATTTTTTAATCACTTGAAGATATTTCCCGCTAATTGTTATGTGGAGGGGAGGGGCTCTGCCAAAGATGGGCTTGGAAACATGGATGGTGACGCTCCTGCTGTCTCTCTGAGTCAGATGGAGCCACTGTCACCACAGGCCATTGCAGGCTCTGCTTTATGTGCTGCCCAGCTCTGAGGGGAGAGCTCAGCTCCTGCCTTTTCACCTCTCCTCAGGCAGAGGTGCCCCTGCCCAGGCTGGGACTGGAATCCTGACAGCCACCCCCACACCATCTGCCCACCTAGAGCACCCCTGCTCGCTCACTGTGATCTCAGTATCTCATTTAACTCTTGTTATAGAATGGGTTGGCAGATCCCAAAACCAGATAAGAATAGTAGAGATTCACCCCAGAAGCAGTGGGAAGTGTCAGTGATGTATCAGCTTGCTCAGGTTCTGAGGACACTTGGGTCCTGCCAACGGAGGTGTGGGCATGTATTTAAAGCAGGTCATCCTATTGAGCTGGAAAAGCCAAATTAGCTTCTCTAGTGGCCAGAAACACAAAGAACTTAAAGAGAGTAGGATGAAGGAAAAGCCCCTCTCTGCATAAAGTGTTGGTGGAACTCGCTGACGGTACAAGAGCCTCATGCCCCACGAGCGAGTGGCACGGGCCAGGTCCCCTCCTGGGCACGAGGGATGCAGGGAGCCCCCCTCCTACAAAGCACCGTGAGACCTGGAAAATGAAAGCACCAAGTCTCCCTCACCACATTTCCAGTTTACTGGCATTAACGGCACAAATATTTGGGGAGTAACTTCCTTGCTGAGTTTTACTGGCCCTGCCTACCCTGCACACCCAAACACACTAAAGATCTCCCCATCTAAGTGAAAGCTGCTGTTAGGGAGGAAGAAATTAAATAATGTACTTGCAAATTAATAAAATCCTGGCAATTGTGAAAACATCCTGGGCTTTTGTTGGCCTGGAGATTTATTCAGTCCTGCTGGCTTACCAGCTGAGGCAGAAAAGATCATAAACCTGCCAAGAGAAATGCCTCTGCAAAATGTTCCAGGCTCAGCTATAACATTCCTCTACCTGCTGGCACAGCAGACAAGGTGCCCCAGAAAGGGCAGGAGCTGAACTTGCAAACCCCGTCCCCTTTGTCCTTGCCAGCAGCTGCTCAGTGGCATTAACGCTGACAAGAGCTGACCATTCTGCAGGCTGGATTTGGTTCGGGGGCATCTTTCAAAGCTTCATTCTTTCTAGGAATATAATAAGCCTCAAACTGTGCTACATGCCCATCAAAACCAGCACGGCCCGTGAGGGAGTGCTGGGAAAGCTGTGAGAGGGATCTGGGCTGGGCACCAGCTCCTGTTCTCAGCCAGCCCAGGTTCTCACTGCGTTGGTTCACCGCTCACTCAGGCTGAGGGAGCTTTTGTCAAGCACTTCCAGGATGCACCCACCTCACCCCCAAGCTGCCACTTGGACAGACTCAGCTCTCCTGCCTCGCTCCCCCCGTGTTGCTTTGAGCTAGCAGAACATTTTGCTCCTGCGGTACGAGTCGAACGCATCAGCTCCAAGCCTCAGGGAGTCCCTGAGCACCGTGCCTACCTCTGCTGCTTCCCCCAGGATCAGCAGCTGATCCAACATCTTCCAGACTATCTGTCAGGGCAGCAGAATTCAGTGTTTTCCTTGGGTTTACAAGTGCTCTGGAGCCCCCGAGCCCAGGCACAGGAGATCCCTGCTCTCTATGAGCAGCACCATTACAGGACGGACGGCGGGTGAGACGACAGGGCTGCTGATGGGATCTCTCTGTGATCTGGACTGACAGATCCCAATGGACAACGAGAACCACGCTGCCCTGCCCCGTGCTAGGCTGGCTCTGCAGACTCCAAGTTTGGATAAAACACCACACAGCCATGGTCCTGTAAAGGCAAACACGTCCACCAGCACAAACTCGAACTGCCCAGCTCCATGGCAAGGGAGATCAACCAGTAACTGGCAACACAGACCTCTAGCATGGGATGCTTTGTCTTCATTCCCACCTTTCCTTCAGGAATAAGGCTGCATCCGGGGGCTGGAAAGGGCTGAGCTGTGAGAGGAGGACACTAGGGCTGCAGTCAGACTTTGCCAAATATTTAAGAGACAAATGATCCAGAACCAGCACTTCTTCTGAGGAGCAGCAGCATTTCATTTTCACTGGGGAATGCTCAGCTAGCTGATTTTATGACAGTATGTCTTTTTTATACATATATAAAATTTGTGAGCGAATTTAGTGCTTGTGAAACCAGAAGAGTAATAGCACTGGCAAGAGCCAGGCATGAGGTGGAAGGATGGGCCAGTGTCCTGCAGTTCTGAGTCAGCCCAGTCCTGTGTGTGATACCCCTTGTACCACACTCCAGAAAGCAGCTGCCTGGCTCTCCACCTTTCCAGACCATGTACCTGGGCCTCAAGGGCTCAGTCCCTCAAGAGGAAAATCTCCACCAGCCTCAGTGTGATACTCATGAAATCAGAAGCTGCTTGTGCCTGTCCTTGTGTGGTACAAGTGAAACCCAACATTGCTCCCTGCTCCCAACTCTGTCCACAGCCTCCACTGCCTTTGTGTACATTAATGCCAAACCACCTGAAAAACTGCCCAGCCCACCCCTGACTATCTGTACAACCAGCAATGACCACGTTGATGCAACATGTACTTTCCCCTGCCACATGAAACTGCACTGCTCAGCCCTGCACCTCCACTCCTCTTGCTTCAGTCAGCTTCTCTCCTGAATTCTCCCACAGAAGCATCCATCACCCACTGAAGCTGCCACCCTGCAGCACCCACCCAGCTCCCACCCCACCGAGGGGCCTGGGTGCCTCCTGACCATGGGATCAGCTCCTCCTGCCCCAGCACAAAGGTCACAGAATCACAGAATGTTAGGGATTGGAAGGTCAAACCCAAGAGTTTTATGATGACCAGTGGGGGGGACGGGGAGGCTGCAGGGCAACATGAGACTTTTGCTTCCTTGCTTTCAAATGTTTTTGCAGAGCTCCATCTAGGGGGGCATGCTGCTGGACAAGACTGCAGAGCAAGATAGGTACCAGTAAACAAGTAAATGGCTCCTTCCCCTGGCCTGAGGCCTCTTGTCACACACTTACGGTGCTAATTAAAAGGGGGGGAACAGCCCATAAATTTTACAGTTTATTCTAACTTCAGTTCCAGCTGGTTTTAAAAGAGCTGATGAAGGTAAGTGCATCTGTGCAGATCACTGGTGCATCACAGAGAGAGAGAGACAGAGAGCTTAATTAAATGTTATTCTAGGAATAAAATTCAGCCCTCATTGGACAAGACTGAATATTAAAGCATCAATTTCCTGAAGGAGACCAGCTGTAATCAGAGTCTCCTACTATGGGAGAGCAAAAATAATCCCAGCTACTGACACCAACATCCCTTGAACACCCTCCTGGTCCTTGCTGCACCCTGAGCCACTAGTCACCGTGCCAGGGAAGGATCCTGGTGCCAGCACTGCAGCAGCAGCAGTTCAGGCAGTGGGAGATCCCCCGGGGAAGGGAGGCAACAGATCTACCCACATTCTCCATGTATTTTACCTCCAAGTGAATCATGGAGTCTTATTTTATGGCATCAGCCCCAGGATGAAAGAATAGCGTTAAACTTCACAAATCCTCTAATATTGCTGTGCCTACAGTTGGAGGCCTTCACCTATGCAGATATTACTTCTCCTTTGCTCAGAGGTCTCTTTCTAATTTAATACTTCCCCAATATTGCAAAATTCATAACATGGGCTTCTCCAGAGGAATGCAGCTGATCTCCTAGGAAGGGCAGTCAGTCATGCAGCTGATCCTCTGCTGTTCCAGCCCGTGCCTGGGTCAGGACAGCAGGATGATGACCAGGAGCCCAGCACACACCTTCCCAGCAGGCTGGGCTGGCAGTGCCTGCTCCAGCCCAAGGGAACCCACAGTGAGCGCACGGAAGAAGATCTGCCTGCAGGTCCTTCCCCTCCTTCCATGGTCCCCATCATCTCCCCACCCTGATCCTTGACAAATCTTTGATCTTAATGGTAGTAGCCCAGGGGGCTGGCAGCTGGGTCTGCCCTGTGCTGGCACTGTCAGATCAAATAGTTGCTAATTGACCAACGTGTCTCCTTTTGCTGAGCTATTAGCAACGGCACCATGGCAGCTTTCTGACATTAATTATCTGTGAGTTAGCAGTATCTGAAAGCATAAATAATAGTCGGTGCGATGGCAGGGTGAGCTCAGTGTCTCAGGCAGGCTGGCATGGTCAGGGTGCCCTGGTGCAGCTCCAGAGCTGTGGGTGCCATTGCTGGGCTCTGGGCAGCATGCACAACAGCCACCTCCCCACAAAAAGCACTCGGAGCTTGGTGAGACTGTCACAGTCCAGGGCTGACCTGCTTTCAGGCCACTTCCACCAATGATAAGAGACAAGAGATATGGGCTGGACTGGCTGGGCTTTGCCCTGGTTTTAAAGTGTTGTCTTACAGCCAATGCAAACATGAAATGCAGCAGCAGAATAGCCTGTGCAGGACCCACAAGGGATATTCCTCCAACATCACCTCAAAGAACAGGATAGCAAACCTCAGCACACGTTCCCTTTTCTGGCAGCTCCAAGAGGTTCCCATTAACCCAACCACCCGTGGTTACAGGGACCAACTGTCCCCACAACAGCCACCTCTGAGATGAGCAGAGCTCAACAGTTAGCAAGCAAAGGAACTGCAGCAGAGCAAACAGGCTCCAGGCTCTCCACACCCTGAGAGGGCTGGGGTGGGCTTAACACACACTTATCTGCATCTCACACATGCATTTGTATTTAGCAAACACTCATCCAAAAGCCTCTTGTTGGCTCCCTGTACACAGCTCCTGGGGATGGGGACAGGGCTCTCTCTGACAGCATCTCCTCGGCCAGGAGGAGCCAGATTACCTCACTCCCTCCAGAAGCGACTGGTTTGAGACTATGATCTCATATTCTTTTTGAATAACACAATTGATACAAAGGCTGAGATTAGGTGAGGATTAATTAATTGACTTTCATGAGTTACTCCAAAGGCTGGGCCCCACATTGTCTGTCTGCCGGGATCATTGTGGATGTTGTGCAAGAGCCTGCCTGAGGATCCAGAAATGTGCTTAATGAAGACTCTT
Source organism: Brachypteracias leptosomus (assembly GCA_013401335.1). Lineage (NCBI taxonomy): Eukaryota > Metazoa > Chordata > Aves > Coraciiformes > Brachypteraciidae > Brachypteracias > Brachypteracias leptosomus. The sequence goes on along the minus strand of VYZX01011232.1, from coordinate 200,717 downwards.
TCTGTCACTCAGAAGCTTGTCTGTGTAAAACAAGCTCAGGATCTGCTGACATTTATGCCAAAGTCGACTTTTTATGTAATAAGACGGAGTCGCAGAGGACTTGCTCATCTAAGTGGGGATCACACCACCTGCCCTGGTGTCACCAGCATGTCCCCACGGACCAGAACTGGGGTCCAGACCCATCAGCCCAGTCTTGCTGTGCCCACTTCTCTGTCTCCAGCAGGCTGGGCTGCTCAGCACCAGCCAGCATTGCCAGCCCGGTGCTGCCGGTGCCCCTCACGCCTCCTGCCTCATCCCAGCTCTCTGTGCCAAGCCACATGGCAGGCACTTGGGAAGTCACATCCAGGAGCAAACGCAAGCGGTCTCCAACCCACAGTTCTCACCCACCAGTGCCAAGCTCATCCGTGGAGCAGATCTGGCTGCCAACCAGTCCCGGCTCCCTACCCGCATCTCCAGGGCATCTGGAGACTCCTCAGCCTGCCGAGGACAGGCAGGGCTGCCTGCAGCATCCACAACTTTTCTCCTACTTTCCTGCAAGTGCTGGCCCCTTTGGTGTCCCCGAGCTCTGCCACCATGGCTGCCAGTGCTGTGGCACCAGGAGGGCTCTGCAGAGGACAGGCAAGAGTCTCCGTGCTGTGCTCCACAGGCACGGTGTGCTGCAAGGCTGACGAGGAGTGAGCAGTTCCCACGGCTTTCGAGCTGGGACTAACCTTGGGTTTCCAACTGGGAACATACTGCCAAAAATACAGCCTGTCAAAACAGCACTTCCCTGAGGAAGACGAGTGCACCCACCTCCCGTCTTGCTCAAGCCATGAAACAACCAGATCCTTTAGGAACCTGCTAGCATGAACTATTTGTGGACCTGATTTTCCCTTGTGCCACCACCTGGCTGCATCCTGCGAGCACCAGCAAGGCAAGGACATTGCTAAAGATGGAGAGGCAGAGAAAAACTCCTTTCCAACTCCAAAAGCAGCTCCCAGGAAGCTCGCTGGGCTGTAACATCACAGGGGCACAGAGCTGACACCCAGCCCCAGGAAGCTTCATCTGCAGGAGGCTACCAGAACTTTCTACTAATGTGGAAACGTGAGCTCAACTCTGCTTGTGTATTTAACCCTGCCCTTGGGAGCATTAAATCCCTGCTCCGTTGAAATAACCCATGGGTTCAGACGTGCAAAAATGGGAGTGTGGTTGGTTCCTGTCCCCTCAGGGGAAGGTGATACCCACCAGCCAACAACCAGCACCAGGACCCACCTTGTCCTCCTGCTATTGCACCAGTTACCCACCTGGGCAAGGCGTGCAGCAGTTAAACAAGCCGGGCTTATCTGCTGGATGGTGGTAGCTTTGAGGGAATTCAGACCTTTAGGCAAAGGTAGATGGATATGACCTTCTGGAGTGTAATTGTAACAATCTTGCCATTTTTATTCCCTAGTAGTTGAAATATTTCAAAAAGTAAATGACCCAAGGTCATTAAACTTTGTAAAGAGGTTGCTTCAGGTATTTCCAGACATCTATCAAAACCTAAGTCACAAGGGCTGCCTGTGACTGGAGGAGAGAGCAGGTTGGCAAACAGTAAATTGTCCTGGTTTATGTCTCTTTGGAATTTTCGCTGAGGTTTCCTAATTTTTCATACCCAATTTGATGACCATATTAATTAAAATTACAGTTGAATAAGAGGTACCTTTATCCTCTTATCACCCTATCTGATATGAAGAATGAGTTTAACTGTTGAGAAATAGCATGAAGATAGGTACCTGCATGACACAGGGTTTTAAACCAGTTTCTGATTTAAGGCAGGCGACTTTTGAGTACTACTTCTGCCTGCCTGTGACATTGAACAGACAAGCAAAAAGTTTCCATGGTTTTGTTTTCTCTGTTGGTAGCTACACAAGCTGTGATTATATAAACATGTGGAGAGGCGGGTCTGAGATATTTTCATCTCACTTCTAGTACTCTTGGTGTCCACCACAATATGTACTCTAAGAATAAAAGCAATGCAGACAATGAGATGCTTTTAAGCAAAGGTACTGAGGAACCTCCCTCAAGCTGGGAGAGCCAGCATCCCACTGCCATCTGCCCAGGGCAGGACCATCAGCAATGGGTGAAGGGTCCTGCCCAGCCCCTGGCAACATTCGACCAGTTTAGACACCCCTGCCTTGCCCCAGATACCCATTTTTGAGTGAAGGTTGTTTAAAAAGCTGTGCATTGCACTGGTACCTCACACTTTACTTCATGCTACCCCCTCTGGACAGCAGCAGCATGGTGGGTAGCGAGGGGCAGGAGGCAATGAAGTCCTCATTGGCCAGCACAGTGCAGGATGAGGCCAGTGCAGTGCAGAGAGAGGACCCTGTCTGCAAAGGCAGCACAGCAGCACCAGCTACTCTGCTGCTCATCTTAAAAGTGTGACACAAACTTATATCACAAGATTAGATTGGGTTTTCTTGCCATTCCTTTTGCTTTGTTTCAGTGGGGGAGAGAAAAAAAAATAGTCAAGCCACAGCTAACATGATCAGGGTGTGCGCGGCGAGCAGCCCAGAATGCTGTGAAATCACATAAAAGATCTGATCAGAGTCAATATCAGCTGCTGAGCAATAATAGCTTTTGTGATTCTCCTAACAGGATTTTAATTTTATGTTTATTATTTGGGGAGCAGCAGAGCCCAGGAAACAGCGATGTGGTGGTGTGGGCCCCTCTGCCTCTGCTCTCTGGCAACCTGGGAAGACTCAAGAGCAAAGCAAGCTGACTTTCAGTATTTTTAATTTTTGCTTGTGTTCCCCAGGCTTGGCAGGAGCGAGTGAACTTAATTAAAATCAATGGAGAAAACGAACGGGATAAATCACAATATGAATATTCTCGGTGTCTACGCAAGCACAGCTCGCTGCTCCTGCTCCATCAGTGACACCAAGGCACATGGAGCCTCCCTGCCCTCCATTGTCTCCAGCAACAACAGCTTTGTGGAGCATTGCAGCTCTACTTCAGAGGTTGCTCCCTCCCTCCCTGGCTCCCTCTTTGCCAGGATGGGAGGTGGCTGGAAGCAGCTGGGAACAGTCTGTGCTGTGCTGGGCCAGCAACACGTTCCCAGGCAGCCCCATGGACCAGCAGAACCAGACCATCCTCACTGGCCACCACTGGCCCTGTGCAACGCTGCGCAGGAGTTTGATGGGGCACCGAGGTGTTCCTCCCCTGCCCCGCAGCCTCCTCAAGTGCCACTTTCTCCAAACCTCCTTGGATGGCACCAGCCTTGTATGGGGCTGCAAAGCCCTGTTGGGCTGGCTGAGTGTCCTCGGCTGGAGGGCACGGAAGGCAGAGTGCCCACAGCCAGGGCAGCCCGTCCTCCTCACCCATCTCCACTGTCCTGACCTGCCTCCTCCCCACCCTGAGAACCCACAACCAGCACCATATCTGGCCTCGGTCCTCCCACCACATCTAGCTGCCGCCGTAGCCATCATGCAAGAGCCAAGGGGCTTCCTCTCTGCCTTCAGCCTTCATAAAAAAAAATCGTTATTCCATTGTTTAGCACCACATGCCAATCCCTTCCAGATGAATTAATTTCTTAATCACACTTTTAATGGGGGAGACTGTTAGAGCCCATGCGGGAGTGGTTAATATTAGTACTATTTAACTATCGAAAGCTTTTCATATCGTAAACCAGGCTCACGGTCAAACAATAAAACTCACAGTTTAATTGCTGGGTAACAGGCCTCCAGGCACTCATAGCTTCTGAGGGCTGACGGCAGCAGTGCCATGTGCTGTGCCAGGACAGCCAGCCCTGCCACGTCCCCTGCCCAGCATGGCACAGCGTGGCACAACAGGGTGACCCCCGGCATGCCCTGGGGGGCACTGACCCCTCTGGGCTGGATTGCAGTGAGGGGTGTGTGGCACAAGCAAGCTCTTGGCATGTACGTGGGCTGCTCATGACTGCATTTTTCTTCCAGTCAATCTTCCACAGATTTATGCTGGAGAAATGGGAGCATTAAATATCCCCTTGCTGTAATTCAGCATGCAGCAAGAGATACAGATTTAAATATTTAGTAGCACATAACTGGCTAAAAGCCTCAGCAACATTTTAAAAAATCACTTCTTAATAAAACTGGACTGAAATATTCCCCACAGTTAGAATTTATGGCTGGTAATTGGTGTTCTTGTGATAAATAGGAGTGAATATATATTTATGAACAACAAATATTAATGAAGAAATAATACAGGAGGCCAACTTCAGGCTGTGCAGCTTGCTATTACTCTACAGTATTCCCCGAGGAATGCAGACATTAAGCAAACACAACGGCCGGATCAACAGCACTGTTTGACTGAAGAATCCAGGAGAAGCCCTGGGGCTCAGGGGTAGCTGGGTTTGAGGAGAGCCCCTGAGTGCAGCCGTACAGGCATGTGGGCACCTGTGTGAGCTCCACTCCTGGCTCTGCACCAGATACAGCACGTACCCCAGCCACAAACACTCCAGCACTATTGATTCTTATCATGGGTGAGCCATTAATTTGCATGTGTTGCCCCATGATTAAAAACCTAGAGGCGAAGCCCATAGTAAGTGTTCCTCTTCCTCCGTGTATGGCAGGAAGAGATTTATCTCCAGGTGATGATCTTGATTACTGCCTAGGCACAGTGAAAGCAGGAGCAGCATGTTGATTTCTCCTCATTTTTCACCCAGCAGGAGCAGTTTTTAATGCCTGCTGCCTTCTGCCCTAGAATCTCGAATTAACGCCTGAGCCAGGCAGAGGAATCCCAGCGAACACCATCAGCTGCTGGGTCCTCACCTGAGCACAGCCCTGCTCTGAGCCAGAGAGGCTCTGCCTGAGCCCGAGCCCAGCAGGGAGGCTGGGGAAGCCTGGCCAGCATTTGCAGCGTGCCAGGTACCACAGATACACCTACTGGAGCTGAGCAGAGAGACCATCAGGCTCCACAGAGGGTACCAGAGCCCAGGGGCAAGGCAGACAGAAAGGAGGCACTGACACAACCCCAGGGGACCAGCTCCAGGGAGCTGACTGTGGCAGGAGGGGTCGGATCCTCACGGATCCATCATGCCCCAATCTTGGCTGTGCCCTTGCCCGCTGCCATCTCATGGAGCCTGGCACCCACCATCGTGCTCCGGTGGTATGGAAGATCCACGCTGTCCATGAAAGCTGCAGCAGCCAAAGGAAACATTTCTAGCATTAAATAAAAGAGACATTTTTATTCTGCCATAGAAGCTCCGTGATCCTGGAACACAATTTGCATAAACAGACAATTCAGCTATAAACAATTTCAACATTAACTGGTATTTACATATAGAACAACTCACTCAAAATACAATTAAAGGCCTTGATGGATTGGAAAATGTCAAAACATTTAAAAGGCTACAACACACGTTTGATTTACATCTCCTTGGTCAGACATAAAGCTGGAGTTTGTTTACATTTTCCCTGCCAGAGCCCAGAGCACATGGAGAGTCTGGCTCCCGGCATCAGCACGTGCAGGGATCGATTTCCCAGTTATTCCTCCACACAGGGGATCATCTGTGTTTTCTCTCAGAACAAACTCAAAACACGGCTACGGCTCAGATCCTCAGGCTCACCTCTCAGCTGTCTCCACTTGCTCAGTACCCTTAAAGGAATCTGCAGGGCCACTGTTTTTCATACTGTCCAGAAAAGAGAGGTTGGGAGGATGCTGTTGATCCCTTAGGAAAACTGAGCTATTCCAGCAGAAGGCAACAGCCACATATCACCCCAGGCTGCCTGAAGCATTCCAAATCAGCAGCTGCCTTTGCCAGTTTGGATCATGACTTCTGCCTGTCCAGAGAAGGCACCTGACTCCCCAGCACGATCCAAAACAACACCTGAAATCCACCTCTTGCCACTCCCGACCAAAGCCCCTGCTCAGGAGCTCTTTCCTTCTCTCCACCAAAAAGCTGACTACCCTGCACAAAGCAGAACAGCTCCAGTAACCAAAGAAAGCCCATCTCACCCCAAACAGGCTGCTGCAGGCGGGGCACTGACACAGGAGGTGGGAGACAGGCATTCAACCACCCTGGGAAGAGAGGTCCAGCACAGCCCAGACCCCACATCCCAGAAGATGCTCTACCAGAAGTAGAGGTGAAGGAAGGAGTCTGCCAGGAAAGAGCTTTGCAGCACACAAGGGCCAAGCAAGGTGGTGGAACCAGGCTGTGTGCTTCTGTCTGGCTCAGCTTCATACCACCAGAACTTGTCTGTCCAGGACCAGCACACGAAGCAACCCAGCCAAGCCTCTCCTAACAGGAGTTAAGGATTCCTGGGAATCCCAAGAGACATCTGGTATTTCTACCCCCAGGTTCTCTGCCTCTGACTGCACACTGAGTTTACCTGACAGTGAGAGGAGGATGGAGCTTGAGCTGCTTCCCCAACCACACCACCTAACAGGGCTCAGGCTTGTCCTGCCTGCCCCTTCCCAGGCATTTCGGAAGCTGCTCACAGCTGTATTTCTTCTCTTCAAGGTCAGATTCCTTCAGGGCTACAGGCTGAACAATTCCATATGCATCCTAAAAATACAGAGCTTTATTTATAAACTGCCTAATATATTTTAAAGGGCAAGCACTCCTCATTTTACTTTTTATTGCCACTTATCTCCCATCTCTGCCACGGTGTTTATCCCCTGCTATGCCAAGGTGCACACACACAGCCCCGTGCTGCCGTCAGGCTGACACCGCAGAAAACCAGGAGCTCAGTCAAGTGCAGCCCCTGTCACCTGCCAGAGCTCTCTGGGGAGATCTGAAATACCACTGAGCATATAAAGCGAAACAAAACCCACAAGTGATCATTGACCACGACGCTCAGAAGAGGTAAAGACAGAGCTATGCTTGTGAAAACCACAAAATTAGCCCGGGAGTACAGTGCCACTGCACCAGCACTCAGCCCCACACCAGCACAGGGTGGAGGGCAGCACAAAATGCTCATTTACTCCACCAAGGTGATCAGCACTGTATTAATTGGGCTCACAGAGGGGTCTCGTCTCTCATTAGTCTGTAACTCGACATCCATTAGCTCCTGGCAGGGTCTTCCCTTAATAAACCCTCAGCCTGAGCCCTCCTTCCCAGGCCATGGTGGAGTCCCACGTTAGAGCTGCTGCTGCTACTGCCCAGCAAGTTGCAAGCTGTAATTTATTACAATGCAGCATATGGATGCTCTCTTTTCTCATTTGTCTGCATTAAATAATTATTTAAGCTATATTAGGTATTTATCAAGTAAACTGTCAGCATCTGAAGTTTCCTTATTGTAGCTGGAGATTTAGAGCAGCAATTTGTATGCATCCTGGCCCCTGCATGGAAAGGGCTTTCTGCAAACTGAAATTATGATATGAACATGATGTTTTATGAGATATTAGACCTTAACCTCAAAATCTTGGGAGGAGGGAGAACGGAGGTGAGGGGAGGCAGGCTCACCAGGTTGCCTGGCAGAGCAGGAGGCTCCCAGCTGTGATTCTCACCACAGAAGTTCACCACAAACTGAGCCCTGGGAGAAGTGCTGCCACAGCTGCTCCTCCCACCTCCAGCTTCAGCATTTCTCCTGCCCCAGCTCTGGCAGTTGCCCCAGCAGCAACTTTGTGTGATGGAAGCTGCATCCCTGAATTTCCCAGATGTCTCAGGCTGCTCCTTTCCTTTCCCTCCTTCCCCATCTCTCCTCTCTGCTGAGCTGTAGGTGCCTTCCTCCATGTCTTGTCCAAGCAGGACACCCACATGGGGAAAAAGGAGGAGATGCTGTTTAGAAAAGATGTCAGATCTTGACAACCTTCTTATGTGAGGGATTTAGCAGCTCTCCACATGAGCAGCAACTGCAGCAGCTCCAGCCACACTTCAGCCATCACCATAACTACAGCCTGTGTCAGCCTCTCACAGCAGGTCTTTCAACAGATTAATTTAAAAGGTTTCAGTTTGGCTGATTGCATCTAATATGCCTTGAACCACTGTCAGGATGCTGTGGCAGAGCTGTAGCTCTTGTCCTGGCAACCTCCTCTCGCTTCACCAGATGGCTGCCTTGGCAAGAGGCTCAACACATCGGGTGCACACCAGGCGAGCCCCAGGAGATGGCACAGTGCTCCTTCCCTTCCTCAGCTGAAGCTTTGGGCTCTATGGAAGGAGTCAGGAGCTCTGGGCAGTGCCTCACCCCCTGACCAGGCCTGGCAGGGCCATGAAGTCAGCTCTTCTGAGGGAATCATCAGGAGGTGGCTGTTCTGGGATCAGAGAGAGGCACTGAGAGCCCAGAGGAGGGGGCTCACATGGGCAAAGATATGTGGTCCCAGCAGTGCCTCTGCTCCCCAGTGGGAAGGGAAGGGTGCAGCAGAGCCCAAGCAGAAGTCCTGGTGCTTTGCGTGCACCCCCAAGCCTGGCATCAGCTCTGGGTGGTCCACGTTGGGTCCTCTTGGAGGTGCCAGTTGCCTCTTTGCTGTAGGAGAGCCTGTCCCAGCAAGGTGCTCTGGCCTGCACTTTGCTCAGTGTGTTTCAGCTGGTTTGTGAGTCTAAGCATGGCATCCACACGAGTCACTGATCATTCCACCAACAGCTCCAACTCCTGAACAAACAGAAACCACCGAGACTGAGGGAGAAGTTACTCCTGACACACAAGACCAGCCCTCGGTGTGCTCAGACTAGGACCACACTGAGATGGGTACTACAGAGATGGACACATCCCGTTTTCAATCCTGCCAAGAAAGCACATAAGCCATTTTTTCCTTTATAGATTCTTGACACTTAACCTACTCAATGCTTTTTATTTGCATTGATCACATTTTATAGTATGATTAAATTTGTATGGAAGAGAACCAATTAGTTTTGTTTTACACTTATTGAATCCACTTTATGGTCAGACAAATTAACTTTCTGCAGTTAGGTTGATTTATCCAACAGCATAAAGCTTGACAATCTGTACTTCCAGATAATCAGTTTTAAAGGAATTACCTTTATTGTTATTTTTCCTGCTTGGAAGAAACCACTAAACCTGGAGGCAGGTATGAAGGGGAAGCAAGCACTGTCAGCAGACTGGCCCTGTCTGGAGATTTCAAAAATAAACCTGCCTGTTTGGCTCCTGACAAAGCCTTTGCTGAGGCACCACCATGTTCTGCAGCAACCAGCTCTCAGCAGAGTGAGTGCCAGCACAGCCACTTGCTCCTGAGCTTGGAGGTGCCCAAGGCAGAGCCCAGCAGTGCCATGGGGCTCACCACCCTGCCCCAGGTGGGCAGAGGGTACTCTGGCAGCTCTTTCCCAGTCTCTACACATCTCCATGTCAAGGGCAAGCCAGCTCTGACTACCAATGACCGAGCAGCCCTGCCCTGGCTGTGTGGGCACCTGGCTTCACAAGGACAAATGGGCCAAGGAAGCTGCCTGGCACCTGGACAGCTCTGAAGCCCTATCTCATTTGTATTCAGCAGCTACAAGTAAAAAGAATTTGTTCCCAGTTAGTAAATGAGATTTAGTTAATAAATTGGCACACGTGAGCAGGCTGCCAGTCGTTCCCATGCAATGCAATAAATGAAGAGCCACAAGCTTATAATTTCATAAGAAGGAGCTGTTTTCTTGCAGGACTAGGTGCTGGAGAGTTGTCATTTCTCAGCAGACAGTGGCCGTTGGTGATGAGGGTTCATTTCAAGGATCTCCACAAGCAGCCAGGATGCTTCTACTGAACTGTGGGGGGGGTCCCCTTCCTGACAGCTCTGTCACCAACAGACCCTCCCCACCTCCTTGGCATCCTCAGCCAGGAGGGCACAGAGGGCTCCTGTCACTGCTGCAAGCCCCAGGTATGGCAGGGACAGAAGGAGCATCTCTTTTCACACATGACTCTATTCATTCTCTAAAATACAGAGCCTAAACACGAACCCGCAGCACACCAGCAGCTGGCCTACACACTGGGGAACAAACTGGAGTCTGGAGGACTGCATCCAACAAACAGAACAAGTCCAGCACTCCTCTGAAGTGGATACTAACTTTGCAGGGTCCTTGGAGGACACAGTCGCTTCTCTCCCTTTGCAAGGATCCCCTTGAGAAGCTTCACATGTGCAGACTACACAACTGCCATTTGGCCAAGCCATGAAGCACTATGAAAGTCAAAGCCTGCACTGGGAGTAGCATGCCATCTGTTCAGGCTTGAAAGACAGGAAACAACTATCAAAACTACAGTCTAATCATCATCAGCTGGCTGGCAGCTAACAAGGCACACGCTGTCTGGCGAAGAGCTAAGATGCTTATCAGTCGAGCATCTTGCAAGAGAGAAATGAAGTATCTGATGGGCTGAGGGATGAACAGAACAAGAGCAGGCAGCTAAAACCAGGCTAATTAAAGAGCAGAGTCATATCGTCCAGTAAAAACTTGGGAGCATTTACAAGGCTCCTCTACTTGCACCTATACACCCCTGGCTAAATTCGTATCTGCTATGAGAGCACAGGGAGAAGGTGGAGGCCAGTCAAATACATCTGCATGAACAGAACTAAACCCTACTCCAGAGACAGGAACCAAGCACTACGTGTGAAGCACAAAGCACAGGAACTAAAATATGCACTGGATAGAAAAGCTTAACCTATGGGAAAGTTCTGTGAGAAAGGACACTGACAGCCCATGATCAGTGACGTTGGGTTGCTGGTTTGCTTGTCCCCAAGAGGGATGTCTCAGCAGTAATGTGTTGTTGCTTGGTATTCACTACTTCGCCCAGTAAGGAAGTGACAAATTCATTATGGAGTTAAATCTTTGCCCAGAGAACTGTTCTGGGGTCAGTCCCCAGTACATCTGGAGCATCTACATCACTCATGGCTGGCAGGTGAACAGATGCTCCCGGGATAACAAGGTTCTGGAAGAAGATAAACAGCAAATGCATTTGAACCCAAGGAGATGCCAAATTTTAAATCAGTCAGCAATGAGAGATAGTCTCATCCTCACCAACCTCTCTGAATTTCCAGCCAACTGACAGTCACCAGGGAGCACACACCCATTCACACTCTGTGCATCCAAACCAGCAGCCCATAATTGTCTGTATGAAGAAACATCAAAGGATTTTGCATGGACAAAACACTTGGCAGACTGAAAAAAATGAAAGCAAAGAACATCAGACTCATCCTTCCACAAAAGCCACTCAGGGGCAGACAGAACATCTTCAGAAGCAGCAGCACTCTGCCTGTTTCCCTGTGAGCTGCAGAAGCCACCACTATTAGCCATGATGGGGGGACCAGGCAGGACTTCTGGAACATGTCCAGCCCACCAGCATGGACACAGAAGGAAAGAAGGAAGAGGAAGGAATATGTGATTATCACAACAACCATGGGGCCTCACGACTGCAGTACCCATGGACAGGGATGCTGTGGAAAGGAGAGTGATAAATTGATCTGCTGCAGAGCTGTCCTCTCTCAAAACCTTGTTGAAAGCCCCACCTGAATAATACCAATATTTAATTTTGGGCAAACCAGAAGATAAAGAAGGTGAAAAACTTAACAGAGACATATTCACTGTAACAGCTGTGACAGCTATTCCTCAAGCACCACAAAGCACAGCCCTGCCTGTGCTCAGCTCTGCAGAGTAAACGGTAATTAGACTTTGCCAATCATTGTTGTTTCCTTATTGATGGCAATGGGGAGATGAAGGATCTGTGATAGACACAGATTGTCCTGAAGCTTCTCTCTCCCATTTGTCATTTCAAGCCTGCAGTTTGAACCAAAGGATTTGTTTAAAATGTGTTTCAAGGATTTTTCTACGTTTCTGTTCTATGTGTAAAAAGCTTGAATTGTTTCTGAAACACTCATGTTTCAGTCATCTTCAGCACACAGCAAAGAGCAGCAACACAGATGCCATAAAATAATTGGTGCTGGAGCACACCTACAGCATTCTACCAGCAAACTTGTGAAACTCCTGCACTGGTCTGGATTAAGACCTACTTCTAGGCACAGCCTGTCCTTACAGAAACAGAAAGCATGTTGCACTGGAGTAAGATGAAGGGTGAGCTCCAGCATCACAAAACGTCCCACATGAACCCACAGCAAATGGGAAAGGCTGCCAGGGAGGACAGGCAGGAAAAATCCCTCTTCATCTGGCCCAGACCCACGGCCTTTAGGGCTGCTGCTCCTGCAGACTGCACGTGTGCTCGGGGTCTGAAATACAAGACAATATTGATCGCCCTGCCACCGGTTAATCAAAACACCTCCATAAGCCAAAGGCAGCTGAGCACAGCCGAGGACGTGGGAGAGGACGTGTTCAGGGTCCAGCAGCAGAGCAAGGAGCTGGGGTCTGCCCCGGGGACACCACCAGGGCCAGCACTGGCTCCATTCTGGGTGCAGGGAGCCCATCTCACAGAAGGAACTAAACTCAGGAAGTTTTCAGGCTGCTGTGATACACCCAGTTTCAATTTTTAATGTTTGCTTTCCTTTTTCTCCCGTCTTTGGTCTTTCATTTCTTTCTGGAACAGTAACAGGAGCAGATAAGCAGGCTTTAATCTGCTCCTGGTGAAAAGGTGGAATGCTGATTGCTTGCTCTGCCTGTTTTGGCCGAGCATTTTTATCCTGCATTGCTACGGGGAAAGGTCTTGGCTCTTGAGGCTCCAGCTTTTGTCTTTTTGCGAGCTGAAGGGTTTTTCCCAAAGTGAGCACTGAAATGCTTCAATGATCTTGAAAAAAAAGTGGTGCAGATTTTGTGAGATTTTGGACTGCAGTAAAAGAAAAATCTAACAAGCTGAATGTCATTTTTTTTAAGGAGATAAGAAAAAGGCTACTGGAGCTGTCAGGGTTTAAGCTTCAACCTTTATGTTTACAAAGCAAAAAGGGCAATTAAATGTGGAAAAATAAATCTTTCCAGGACTCTGCCAGTGGTTCTTCTGGTTTGTACTCAGACTGCTGAATGACAGGCTAGTTTAGTGCCTTAGGCAGGGACTCAGAACAGAGCAGCCCTGACATTTCTTTGATGCTAAGTAGTGTACCCTAATAAAGATGTTCTTTAAAGCCATTCCCTTCTGCCTGGCAACCAGGCGTTACAGAGCAGCCCTCTGCACGAGGCTGCCTGCCCGCTCCACGCCTCCCTGCGCCTGGCACTCCTCTTCCCTCCCTGCTGGATCTGCTGTCCATCCTTGCCACTGGAGCTGAGCAAGAAACTGTCAGAATAAACCCAGGCTATAGTTAATGGGCAAATTCTGTGCTTTCACCTCCTGGCCGTTTCACAAAGTCTAATTTCACGAAGATGTTGAGGGACAGAAAACACCATGGTCCTGCAAGCACAGAGTCAATAAACAAGCACAGCCCATCATGTGGCAAGAGCGTCTGCCCATACCTGCAACAAGCTGCAGCCCTGCAAGCACCTAAAAGAGCAGCTGAAGAAAGACCTATTTTCTCAGTACAGAGTAAACTCCTCTGAGATCTCTTCCCCTGCACCCTGTCAGCTGTGAGCCCATCAGCACAACTCTCTGGCACAGGGCAGGGCACAGGCTGCAGGTCAGAGCACCCCTGATGCCAGCTGAGAGGTGCTGGCTGCCACTCTGGGAAGGACTGCATCCCCTTGCCATCAGCCTCTGGCTCTTCACACATTTCTCTCTCTGCAAAGGCCAAAATGCAAAAAGGGAGATGAACAGCAGTGAAGGAAAGGCTCTGGGAAGCCCATCTCCAAGTGTGAGGTGACAGCAGATGGTGGAGGGGCTGCTCTACGACAGATGAAGGAATCAGCACTGTACGTGTCAAAGGCAATGCCATCAGCAGCCTGCCTGGCTGCCAGAGCTCCCAGAGCTGCCAGCCCCTGTTGGACTCAGATCTCCCAGGGACACAGCACGTCCTGGTGCCTTCTCCCACAAAGCTGCATGCACTGGCACAGCCTGCAAGGGCAGCTCCTCACCTCCTTGGGAAGGATGCACCATCAGATGATGTCCCTGCAGCACAGGTTTGCTCAGCATTGCCTGGGTGCTAACACGTTCCTTAGATGCTCAGCAAAGTAAAGTTGTTCTGGGTGGTAAATGGCAGAGGGAACATCAGTGACTGAAAGCCAAGAACGACTTTTGGCATCTCTCCATACACAGACTGGAGCCTGGGCACGAGGTGCTGGGAGGGAGCCAGCCACAGCAACGACAGTGCTCAGCTTCCAGGGGAACAGAACACCAAGGTCCTACCTCCAGAGCTAGAGCAGGACATCTCTGCATGCCCTGCTCTGCAGAGACCTGTAGTCCTACATATCAGAACTGGCACAACGCACAGCAAGAAAAGGAGAAGCTCAGAGTAAACTGGGAATGGAGCAGGTGGGCAGTGAACCTTGGGAGGCTCCCCATCACCAACTCCCAAAGCCTGTCCCGTGGTGGGACCCACACATCATTCCTGAGGAGCTTGCAAGCCAGGATGCATTCAGTGAAACCGGAAAACTAAATACTTAGTGTTGCCCATAATGAATCTTACAAATAATGAAACTTAATTAATAATAACACTTAGCACTGCCGTGCTGCCTTTATATTTACAAAGCACTGTGTAAACATCAACTAATTAATCTACTGTACTTAGCAATTATATAGCGCTTTATATTTTCCAGGTCCTGTGCAAACATTAGCTAATTAATCTGCTTAATTATTTCCATGTTTTATATTCTAAAGCACTGCATATTGGCAGCACAAGAAGGAGGCCTTAGCAGGGATACTCCTGAGTGGCTCTTCTGCACTCTCAGCGTTCACAGTCCCTGCCACCTTTTGGGGAGACACCTCCAAGCACTGCCAGCTGGGCTGAGGACACAGAAAGCCTTGAAGAAGCAGAGGCAGAGCCCGCTCCAGTTATTTAAAACTGGAATTCAGTGAACAGCGAGAACGATTTCACATCTACAAAGCCTGCTGTGCAGTGAAAGACTAAAGTTACTGCGCAGATTCAGCACATCAAAGGGAAATTTAAGAGGTGACTTGATCACAGCCTGTGAGCCCCCATACAGGGACAACACATGAGATACTCAAATAATGCCTAATTAGATTTGACACCTGGAGGAGAAAGGTAGGAAAACCGAAAATTAAATTCACTTTTCTAAAAGCAACTGTGAGCAACGCCTGGCCAGGAAAGACCACACTGAGGGGCAGCTGGAATTGTGAGATCTGGAGTACTTCTCGAATTTCTGGGGGCCTTCTTGTTTCCCCAGGGTTGATCACTTACAGAACACACACTGACCAAGGGGAAGCACCCAGGTTTTGGGTGTGAAGCTGCCACTGCCTCTCCCCAGCACTGACCCAGGACCTGGACAATCCTGCTGCCCCAGGGTGCCCAGCAAGCTAGACAAGCCACCCCAACAGCCATACACAGAAATATGAAGCATTTTCCATCAGAAAGATACTAAAAGAGCTAGGTCTGCCAATCAAACACTCTCTAAACAAGTATTAATGCACACCCACTCATGCAGAGCTGCATCTCTCTGCTGTTTATTGCATTTTAACATTGTCAACAGAGCTTGCTGAAGCACTCCTGGTGCTCTGCTGACCTCCATTATTTATGATGCCATGTGAAATTGATTGCGGTTGAAAGATCCTTACTGGAATAAAATGAGCTTCTCAATTATTGCCACACAAATAAATCACTGTTTTTCAGCGATCCACCCTTGGGAGCACTTGCATAACCCTGGGTTCATGACAACAGGTCTCTCAGCTGGCAGAGTACAGGGGCTGCACTGTGATCATTGTCAGTTACAGGATGGCAGAGGTCAAGTGATTCTCCGTATGACCATGGGGAAGGGAGACCCTGTGGAGGATTCAGGACTTACTGGTGTTTCTAGATGGATAAATTATAAACTCCCCAGCAAAGCAAGTTGTGACCATTTTTGCTACTTTCTGTCAAAGGCAGCACAGGAAATATGCACTAATTATTAATGGGACCACAAACAGGTAAACAAGAGCCAGCCTTACAGAGACCCAGCCTCCTGCTTGCCTTTCCCCTCTCACAAAATCCTCAGCTAGATGTAATTTAATAAAAGAACTTAACCCATTACAGCAATCCCAAAAGAGATCCTACTGCTGGTTTCCTCCCTCTCACCCAAGCAGCACAGAGCTCTCCACATGCAATGGCAGGAGAGCAGGGAGCACCCCAAGAAATGGCACATACTGCAAATGAACCACACATCTGCAGAATTCTCCTGAAGAGGCTCCATGCACACACTTACTCCTAGCGAGACACATCTTGTGCTGCAATAGAGGTAACTGCAGCTTTCATTGGCTGCTGAACACACAGACACTCTGAACATGCAGCCCAACAGAGCACTGCAGTGACAGCATCTACTATCAAACAGCCTCCTCAGGTGGAAACGGGGAGGTTCTCCTCCTTCATCAGGATGTGCTTGGTATACTCCCTGGGGAGCAAACTGAGATCAAGACTCTGCCAGCCTTCCCAAAAGGGATCTCCTCTGTTTATCACGCAAGGTGGTGAAAAAAAAGTACAATATTTTCCTGGTGATGTCATAAAAGTGATGGATAATACTGACAACAAGGCATCTTGCTGTGACAAAGTAAATGGCAACAACTTTCTACAGGTCTGGTCTTGAATAGGATATTACAATTGGCTCCAGATTTCCTGGAGGAATCATGGACTCTATGTAGAGAAGGTGTTGGTGCAGTTTCCTCCACCTGTGAGAAGTTTTCAGTTTGGTAGCAGAGGAGAAGAATGAAGAGCATCAGATAAACTGGCTACAGGTCGTGATGGATGAGACAATGTTTGGACAGCAGTCTGCAAAAGCTTTATGTTCCTAGAACAGATTTCATTGCTTAGAAATAACTAGTGCCTTTCAGAGGCCAATTTCTCTTTAGACTGCGTACCTAGGAGAAACCTGCTAAATACACCATCTACACCACGTGGTGGTGTGATGCTGGGACACTATATCCTCTGGACAGAGATGCTCCTCTCTCCTTTCATGTCCCCTTTTATACCCGTCCCTGCCCAAGTCAGCCCAAAGGCATTTGTCTGGCATCACTTTTGATGTCTGCCTCCCCCTCTTCACCCCACCTGCAGTGCCTTTTGGAGAGGGACATGGTTAAGGACTCAGTACGTAAGGCAAGAGCAGAGAAGCCATTTACATGGGATCACCGAATATTGTTTCTTATCACGTTTCCTGTGAATTCTTACACAGTTTTGTATTTTGACTATGGGGACGCAGTGAGCAGTTTCCCTGGGTTGCCTGCAACAATGCTGCACTTAATTCAGAACCTGTAAGACACATGAATAATTCAGACTGCTCATTCCAGTGTGCCTTGCTCTACATTTGTCAGTAGTGGATAACATCTCACGTTGCTCTCAGCTCTGGTGTTGGAGAGGTGCAGCACTGAGGGCTTGGGGTGGCTGCAGCCCACCTGGCAGGGGGTCACATGGGGCTTCTGCAGCTCTCCATGCAGGCAGCATTTCTCTGGGCATGGGCTGACCTTGCCCTGGTTAATTCAATGGTCTCCTCTCTACAACAGCTGTGGAGGGCCAGACTGCAGAGGGAATCATCAGCCTTGTCCCCCAGCACTGGGACTTCACTCCCCTTGCCTGCTTTGTATCTATGACAAGCTCACGCCAGTAAGCAAGGTAAGTACCTTGCTCATGTACCCAAGAATTATTTACAGTTACACTAAAAACCAGATCTAGCAGACTGCTTAATATACATAACATTTGAATTTTCATTACAGTCTATTAAAGATGAATTCTCTCCAGCTGCTGTAATAGAAGAAACATTTCTGAAAAGCTGATTTAAATACGGCCACTAAAAGGGACAAAAGTCAGGCATTCAGCAAGCTGTTTCTGTTTACCTGAAAAGATATTTATTCTGACTGCTACAACAAACACTGCCCATGGTCACTGGAAATTGAAATTCTGATGGAGTTTGCATTGGCATTTTAACACCAATTAATAACTGGGGTTTAAATTTGCATCTATTAGAAGATTGTGTGTGTCTGGAAGTTAAAAAAGAAAACACACCAAACCCCTAAAACGTTATGAAACATTTACCCATGCTTGTACTGGCAAGCCACAGACTTATCCTGAAGAATGAGCATTCATTTGCCTCTTGCCTCTGTTCCACAGGTGTCCCAGCCCATGGACCTGTGCTGTCCTGCAGTCCCACTGCTGGCTCACGCAGCCAGCCCAGCACAAAACCATGCCCAGCACCTGCTCCCTGCCCTCTGCTCTTGGGGCTTCCCTCTGCCTGTGCCAGCGGAGAGGAAAGCAAAGCAAGCAAGAGCAGCTGGATGAGAGAGAACCAACCCATAGTGCTGTGCTCTTGGGGGAGGCAGGGGTGAATCATAACTTCATCAGCCTACAAGGAAAAGAAGCAATTATCTGGCAATTGTATGCAGTCCATTTCAGTGGGAGGCTCATAACCTAACCAGCCCTTGTAGTCAAGGGGAATAAAATATATGCTGACATCAGTACACAGAGGTTCCCATTGGAAGCCACTTTCACTGCAGTATCGTGAATCTTTTCAGAAACAGCTTGAGAAGATTCATTCTGTGTATCAATCTTCCCGGGTAGCAGAGCTGACGATGGTTGTACATAATAATGCTTAAGTCAATTCACATGCACAGTCAGTGGCTGTCTACAAGTCTTGGCCCTAATCAGTACATTAAATAGAAACTTATGACTAATAACTCTGAAAGAGCCTCTCCAGGGACAGGGAAACGCTCAGCTTTGGCCACTACCAGCTCCTCAGGCACGTGCTGTGGTGGCAACTCCTCCCCTTGGCTGCAGGAAGGGAGAATGGGAAGTCATAACTCTTCTCTTGTTCGGGTGACACATTTTTTATGAGCCAAATTCTTTACTTTAGGTTTTGACAGTGATTCTGCGACTTTATGTTTGTCCTGTAATCACAGCACTGCTCTGGAGCAGGAACAGAGCCCGTAGAAGCTGCTGGCTCAGCCAGCTCCACGCTGGAGGAGAAGCAGATGCCCCACTGCTCCAGCACCACGCGTGCCAGGCACGCTGGCTCCTCAACACAGACTGCTCTCCTCCAGTCCAGCCTGGGCAGGTGGACCCACCCTGTGCTGCTCCTGCTGCCACGGGGACACTGGGAGCTGTAAGCTGATTGAAAAACTAGGGTAGGGAAAGGCATTTCTCTCCTGAACAAAACATAGCAGAGTTCCTTTTCTCACACTTTGTCTTTTACCTCCAGGTCCCTTGTTTCACAGGCCAGATAACTCAAGGGACCAGCTCCTTTATTAGGCCTAACAGAGGAGTCCAACTCTCTTTTAAGCATGACCACACACACCAGTGCTTTCCAGTTGGCGCCAAGCTGGTAGGAGCTGAGATGGGCCAAGTACCAATACAGAGATGAGTACAGAACGCAATTAACTGACCCTGAGCCACCTGCTAAGAGTATGTGCATCTGATGCATCCTCACCAGACGTCCAGGTGGGCACCATATGCTCCAGTACTGCTGGGACTGTTCACTACATGTGCAGGAAAATCCCTCTAGAAGAAACATCCTGCTGTTTGTGGATTTCCCCACGTCAACAGCTCTTGTGTGTCTTTTTCTGCCTTTGAGATTCTCACAGGGCTTCTTAACAGATCTCAGACCACCTTAAAACTCCCCCTTTCACCAAGACACAGAGAAAATTTGACCATTAATCTCCCACTCGCCCCCTGTGCACAGACACCACTCATTATAGTGGCTGTGGGAGCCACACATTTAATTAGTGAAGTAAGCGAACGCTTATTTTCCTGCTGCCAGAGGAATGTAACATTTGAGAGAGAACCAAGTACTCACCCTTCTTCACCTTGGTGTGTGCTCTGCTGAGGGACTTGTGGGGTCCATGGGTGAGGTTCCTCAGGGTGCCAGAGGGGTGGGCAGCACCGGAGTGAGCTGGGAGCTCAACTCGGGGCCAGGCTGCCATGACGTGCTGGCAGGTGTGTAGGAGTGAAGTGTCATCCTGGATCAAAGTCTTCTGAATGATGCCCTGTGAAGAAGGGGGATAGAAAGGAAAGCATCTTGCAAAGCAGGTCCTGGCTGCCTCCACCATCCCCACCTTTGTGTGGTGCAGCGCAACTCCTGGTCCAAGCATGCAGGAGGTTGCTGGCTGTGCCCAGATCCTGTGGAGAGCAGCTCTGGGCTTGGAGCCTCTGGCATCCTCTGTGATACCACACCAGGGAAGGGTGGCCAGGCTAGACTATGTCCAAAGCCAGTGTTAAGAGCTCTCTACACATTGTTTTCTACAACAGCTGAATCACAGATGGTGCTTCATTAAGCTTGAGATTCATCAGCCATTGTTAGTGTTGTGCTCAGTAATAAAATAATCATTTAAAGAAAACAGTCATCAGAACTAAGCAAGCCCACTGGCTGCTGGGTTTGAGTTCCCCAGCAAGGCTGGCAGACAGCCTGCTGCCAGCTCTGACAGGCAGGCCCGCCATGGGAGAGCCCCGGATGGCTCTTTTTATTGTGAAAGCACTATATGAAGCTGCAAACATATCTGTCACCTTCCAGTACATTGTTTACCAGCTCTCCTCAACATTCCCCAAACAATATTTTCTAGAGACTGTAATTCAATACCTCGCACCCCAGAGCTGGAGCATCAGCCCAGAGAGCAACATGATGAATGTATCATGTACCTCCAGGGCTTGGGCCAGGGAGCTGCTTTGTGGTGTTCCAGCTGTTAATTATCCCTCTGCTTTTTGCTATTCTCAACCCAGCTGTGCCTCTGTATTTATCATACGGGTCTACATGCTCTAAAAACATCCTGATTGTTTGAAAGCATAAGGAGCAATTTGCCCCTTTTGGGCAGCTCAGGGGATCACATGGCAAGACTTGATCAATACGGCGCTCACCAGATTAGAAGCACCAGGGCTCAGACCTCAAAGTGCTTGTTTAGGAGAAATGCAAGCGGGAGAACACACCACGAATGTTAAGCACAGACACAAATACAATTTCCATCACTCTCCCTTCCCCATCCCACGTCCCAGAGACATCCTCAGATTAATCCCTGCGCCGAGGCGAACGCTGAATCCAGAGCCAGGAGAGCCCAGGCCAGGCTGTTTGCTGGGAGAACCCTTCCTGCTCTTCCAGCCACAAATATGTGTGGACACATATTTCTAGGGTGTCTTAGATCTTCACACACACTATAACGCACCCTCCCCTTTCTCACACCCCATTGCTGCTGCAGGGCTCTCTCACACCCGCACTGAAGTCTTATTTTTGTTTATAATGATGCCTTGGATTCCTTGTGAGAGCTGCAGCCTGCCAGAACAGCCGTGATGTACCCAGAGCAGATCCCTGACAGGGTCTCTGTCCTGCTCTCCACCAGTGGCCAGGAGGCTTCCCCTTGTCAAGTCACCACTCAACATCTTGCTCCTTCCACAGGGTCCTGATGCTCACATCACTCCTTGCAGCCCCCCAGGAAACAGCAAAGCAAATACTATTATCCCCACTTTGCTTCCAAGGACCTCATACAGATAATTAAGACCCACGCTGCCAGTTCTTGAGCTGTGAATTGCTGATATTTAATGACATTTTACAAATATTTTTAATAGAAATTTCAGGTCTTGTTCCTAATCTGACATTTATCTTCTATTAGCATGAAAACAAATAGAAGGGCTTGAGAATCATTGCTTATATTATAAATGACTTTATTGTTGGTTTTATTACCTTCCCCATTAAGCTGCCACAATCTGTGCCTCTTCCCATTTTTGTGATGACCAGCCAGTGAAATCTGTCATCTTTTCCAAGTGATTTATACAGGACCCTAGTGATAACTTTATTCATGTGGAGGATAATTATCAGCTATATTATTAAGGTTGCTCAGTTGCCCTAGGGGATAATGTGTCAGAAAGGTTAAAATATTGACAAGCAATAAAGCATGTATTATAATTATACAAGTGCCAGGGTAGATAACTGACTGTAAGCTACAGTTTTACATGTGCCCATGTCATGGCACGGGCTCATCCTACACCTCCCACTAGGACTGCACAAGTCTAGGCCAATTATTTGAAGGAAACCCAACAAAGAACATGCCTCATCTCACTCATATATATGGATCACTTAAGCCCCGACAACCACGCTCTGCAGTGAGCTGGCCGGTTATCCACAATTGAACGGGATGCAGCAGCTGAAGCAGACAAGTTTTGCCATAATCCTCCTGTATTTCTTCCCACGCCCCCTAACAAAAAGTTCACCTTCCTAAGAATGGCAAAGGGAGGGAGAGCGAAGAATTGGCATCTCTGAAATGAAACATTGATTTCTTCTGGGATTGGAGCAGCAGGTGCATGCCTTATTGGTAAAATGGTATATAGGTATAATCTAAAGGACATTGCTGAGATAAATTGCCCTTTGGTTCAGGCACTAACAAAACGAAGCACTGAATAACTTGGCACTACATCTGAAGTGAGACTATAAACCTAACCTTGGTCATTCCTCCAGATCTACTATTGTTACATCAAGAAGAGTAGACGGGGGACCGAGGAGCTCATAAATAATTTCTCATGGAAAGCACGTACACTAGCCAGACAAAATCTCTCTCTGAGAGAATGTGGAAAAGTGGTAGATTTAACCTACTTCAAAATGTCATTTTTTGAAGGAAAAAACCCCCGATCCACATCTCTTTCTCGATGCTTAAAGGATGTGCCTGTACTGCAGCAGCATGTTAAGCACCAAGCCCTGGACTGGACTTTGGGCAGCTGAAGGAATTTGCTGCCACAAACTCTGCCAGTTCCCTCCAGTACAGTAACAGGTGGCCTCCTATGGAGAAACACGACCAAACACGAGCTGTAGGACATTTAATAAACTGCATCAGTTAATTCCCTCCTGCTAAGGAAGTGGATTTGTCCAGAGGAAGATAATTAACAGAGGACTGAGGTCCTGCAGACAAGGACCAGAGCCCTAGCCTGGCAGCATTTCCCTGGAATATGGGCGTGGGCCATTCCTTCCCTGAAAAAAAACCTTCCAAGACACGTATTTACTGACAGAGAATTAGAGAATACAGACTCTTAAAGGAAAGCATGTTTAAATAACACACCATTCCTTGCACAACACATACAAATGCCTGCTCTGGCTCTCAGAAAGCTAACATCTAGCATCACCACACTTCACAGAGCACCAGAAGACTGTCTGCACAGGACTATTACCTCTGACTCTTGGTAAAATCTCTCCTGGAATATTTTCTTCCCCTTGTGCCTTGAAGATGCTTCTCTTTTTAATTTGCCAGAGACCAGCAGCTGCACCTCTGAAAATAAGGCTCTTCAATAATGCTCTGTTTACTGCCAGATCCCCTCTCTTAGCTAGTACCTGTTATGTTTATCCTTGTTTAGCAAAAGGGCAAACTGCAGCCCGGGCCCATGGTTTAGGTTAATCCCACAAATATGTTCAAATAAAAATCGACTTTGCACTACTGAAAGCTCTGTAGCTATGAAAAGATGTGAAACATGAAGTCTTATTTTAGCTATATATCATAGTTTCCCAATTGTAATATCTTCACTGAGCATAGAGGAGTTTTCTACTCCTTACCAATGAAAAACAGATGGCACCAATTTTGATTGTCACCTTCTCAGAGCTGAGAAGGCTTTTGTTGTGTTGGATCTATTGTAAACTGGTTACCTTCAAAGGTAATTGGATATTTAACACACTGGTAATTCAATGTGTAGTGCCCAGGATGAATGTACTAACAAGCTTGTTAATTGCCAGCTGTTTAGTCTAGGAACAGTGTAGGGAGCTAGTTTAAAGTTATCAACACAGGACCTGCCATCTGGGGCAGACCAGCAGGGCCAGAGACCCCGACCCTGTTTGCTCAGCCCCTCCAGCCTGTCCCTCACTGCTCAAAGTCACCCCAGCTCTGCAGGGTCACCCTATGGAGACCCAGGGATGCCATAAAAGCCTGAGGAAGCTAGAGGGCACTGATGGTACAAAGCTGCTTCCCCGCCCAGCAGCCAGGACTATCTGATCACATGCAGGTCACAAGCCTTTGTCATCACCAGATTACAGCTGCTGGGAACATACCAATCACTCAGCATCTTCAGGGAGCCCAATAGAGCAGGGTTAGGAAATTCCTCCTACCAGTTGCTGTTCATTTGTGTTATAGTCAGCACAGCCCTAGAATCAATATCACTGCTCATAGAAATTACAAGCATTGAGGATGTTAGATAGAATGTGAACTTGTCCTTTCTTAGAACCAAATGTCTTTTAATGTCACCTAAAGCAGCCTAGAAGTAATCAGCCCGTGCTGGATACAGAGCTGCAGAGGCTCTCCCAGCACACCAAGCAGATTCCCAGCAGAACCAGTGCTTCAGAAGGTGGCACGGCACAGAGCCAGGCTCCACAGGGACACAGCAGAGCAGAGTCAGTGCTGAGCTGTATCAGAGGACATGTCAGCTGTGTCACCATCAGCAGCCAGCACCAGCATCTTCTCTAGGGACTAGAGGGACAAGCAGCACCTTCACACACACCTTTATTTCCTTACAATAATATTCATCTTGCCAAGCTGCCCTGCTGCATGTGCCACACCAGGGGTGTATCCTTAGGAAAAAGGCCCTGAGCTGTTTTTTCCTGCCTGAGCAGGACTGAGGTGTTGTTATCAAAAAGGAGCTTCCTTTAGGTGACTTTACCCTTCCAGAGGGAACCCTCTGTGTACCCAGAGACACCAGGGTCTCCATCCCCTTCTCTCAGCCAGGGCACCAAAATAAAGCACCGGATCTGGTCTTGTATAATGCAAGAGCTGGAGCCAGAAGCCTAATTAAACCTCTCCCACTACTGCCATCCCCGGCCAAGTCCTCCTGACAATCAAACACCAGAGCCTCAGATCTCTTCAAAGGGAGGTGCAGGGCTGAGCACACCAGAGCTCTCCTGTTCCCACGCTCTCTGTGGCAGCTGCTGTGCCCTCCTTGAACCCAGACATCACCTTCGTCCCCCTCCTCACATCTCTGATTCTGTGCATGAACTTTTTTGCCTTCGTAATGCAGCAAGTGCTAATGTTTGATGACTCAGAATGGGGTGAGGAGACAGGCAAGCACCAGTCAAAAAGCTAATAAACCCCACACTCAGCGTGGCCTGTTATTTACTTTGGGAACTTGAAGTTCAGGAGAGAGTACCTCATGCCTCCTCCTAATAGCAATTTTGAGAACCCACCAGGAATCAGTTTAATGCTTTGGAAAAGGTTAATGTTGTTAGGGATTTACAGCTATATTTGAAACAGTTTAAACTATTATTTTTATTTCCCTGAGTAAAATGGAATCTCAATGGATCGTGCAAAGTTGGATGGTCAGTTTGTGTCTGAAAGAGGTCATTAAAAGCTTGGGTGGTTTTACACAGCACCGAATTCTGTCGGGCAGGTGGGAGGAGCACCTGAGGTACTGCCATGGCTCCTCACAGAGAAGTGTCTGCCAGTGCCCTGCCCCTGTCCCACAGTAAATACCCAGGGAGTGACAGAGCCTTCCTCTTCCATGAGGACATGCTCCCCTGCAGAGCCTGGCTTTGCCCCATCCCTCACCCACTGCACTTGTATCGTGGGGCAGAGAGGAGACAAACACTTCATGCACCCCTCAGTCACCTGGGCACTGACACCCGCTGCCAACGCAGAGGTGGCATCTCGTGGTCAAAAATGCTGACAGGGCAAGTCCACGTGCAGGCTGTGCAAGAGTGAAGCACTAACACAACCAGCAGGAAAGCATTTGCCTTCAAAACCTGACACTGGCAAGACGTTGCCCCGAGCAGCAGCAGCTCTTTCCTGTGGAGGAAGGTCAGGGCATTGATGTCTCCTGCTGCTCATTTCAGGGGTCATCTGCTAGCCTGCAATTGAAGGCATTTGTGCAAAGTGCTGTGACAATGTCAGCTGTAATTGCATCAGTCATGCCACACAACAAGACAAATGTGACTGGAGATGGCGTGTCAACCTCAGAAATTGCTTAAGACTGAAAAGCAAGTGGAGGAAACAGCAAGTGTTCAGAAACAATTATTTCACTATAGTAGGAATAATAATAGCTCTCATTTCCTCCACACAGCTCTCCTGGGAGACAGTGCAGAAAGCTGCCAGAGTCTCCTCCCTTCCCCATGGGATACCATTGGACTGAAATAAAACCCAGAGAGCAAAGGTGTCCCATTTTCTTAAAGGAGGCTGAAGTGGCAAGATTCAGCTACCCTGGACACAGAAGCATCCCTGCTGCAACCTCCAATCTTTGGAGTCCACAGATACTAGTTCTGCTAAGATATATAATGAAGCATTTTGCCCTTGCTAAACTCATCTGTAAGAGAACACTCAATGATTTGTCCTGGTTTCCTTCAGTGAGCTGTGAGCATTCCTCTGATACAGCCCTGTGACAATAGCACCCTGACTGCACATGAGACTGGCAAACCTGTGCTAAAATGACCTCACACTATCCCCAGGGGAAAGGACAGGGCAGGTTTCCACCTCCACAGACTGTTAACCTTGTATCAGCACTGCTTAGACCAAGTAGAAGGTGTGGGAGGGATTCTTCCTCCTAAAATTAAATAAATCTTAAGTGAAAAACGCCATTTTCAATGTTTTGAGCTGTCAATTGCAGGAGAAAGTGATATTGATTTCTACAGAAACTTTATTTAAGTGAGTGACCTATTAAATGAAACTTATTTGACACCAGCTGACTCTTGCAATTTAATTCCTGAACGAAGTGATGTCTCCAAGGCTTTGTGATGTTCTTTATCTCAAACATGAAAGGCATTTTCCTTACAGCTATTTGCTCACGTATCCCAGGGTCTCTGCAAACAAAGTCCTCCAAAGGCTGCAGAATGCTTATACCTTCATTAGCAAACTCCAGCTGATAAACCAACCAGTGCACACCAGTCCTTAGCAGCAAAGCTGCAAGGTGCAAAGAGCCCGAGAACCTCCAGACCCCTCTAGCCTGCCACCGGAATGAAGGGTTTAAGGGAAGCAGGGGATGCAGGACCTCAGCTACCACAGACTCTGCAGTCCTGGCACTCACACCAGTCCAGCTCAGTGCCGAGGGGCCAGGGTGACCTCTAAGCACAGGGCACGGAGCTCTTCTGGTCAACAGCATCCTGAGGGATGGAGCCTGCTGCTCTCACCAAGAGATGTGTGCAAGGGACAATACCAGGCCCACGACTGATAAAAGCAGCAGGTAAACCTCCTGAGACAGCAGTTCCTAGCAGTCTGCAGGCTCCACTATCTGCAGTGCTGCTGGGATGGTGTTGGGAACGAGCCTTTCTGGGGGATGCTCAACCTCCTCCTCTTTCTCCTGTGCATTTTTTTCCCCCAAGTGCCTCAAGACAAAGCTAGAGCAGAGAAGAGCCATTTGTTTTTCAGTCCAGCCCCTCTGCACTGGGCCCTGCAGAGCTTGTTAGCTGGCCATGAACCCAGAGCTGTCTGCCATGCTTCAGAGACCACTCACTGCTGCTTACAAAAGCTTTTCCACAGTTTGTTCTTTTAAAAGAAGCCAATTTATTTTTATTTGAAATCTATAAGAAACAATTGAATAGTAAAGCTGTCAGATTCCATCTCTCTCATGAAAATGGCTTAGTCATGTCTGGAATGTCAGCACAGAGCAACAGCCCAGGCCCTCTGTGAGCTCACACCCACAAGGGCTCCTGCCAGGCATCAGTCGAGCCCCACAGAGCCCTGAGCTCTGCAACACACCCTGCAAAGTGCTGCTGGTGCAGAGAGCTGGGTCCTAGCCACTGCCACTCAGGTAACCCAGGACCCCAGTGCAGCATTACAGCCTCAAGAGCATGCAGCTGTGTCCTCCCTTCTCACCACAGCCCTGCTGTCATCCCATCTCTGGCCTGTCTCCTGTGCTAGAGACAGCACAGCCCGGGTACCGAGTGCTTCCCCTGGCAGGGAGCCATCCAAATGGATTCTATAAAATACTTTGTGTATCTCCTCTATTTTCAGTTCAGTCACGGCAGAGCAGCCCACAGAATTTGAATGCAATTTTCTCATTGAGTTATACTAAATCCTTTGGGGGAAGGAGTCAAAATTATGTAGAACCCATAAAAACTAAAGCAACATTTCTATTCTGCATCTTAACTTTTTCTTATTATTTAGAGTTAACCTTTTCTGCTTCTAAATCATAAACTCATTTTACATTGCACTATCAGATATGGGCCATAAGCTACAGGAAACACGAGATGACTGTTTGTTTCATACACACATGAGCTAAAACATAATGGGGTCCCAGGGGTCACTGCTCCTCAGAACAAGACCCAGAGCAACAAATTCACTCAGACACACTAAAATACAGTTTGCTTGTTAATAGACGATGAAATAATGCAGATGAGACATGGATTGGACTGCAACTCACTCAGCTCAGCTCAGAGTGATTCACCAGCAGTGGACAGTCAAAGCAGCTTCACACCAGCAGAGATCCTTCCTCAGCTTCAGCAGATTTAAACACAGCTGGAAATCTAGAACATAAGAACGTTGACAGTAAATACTAGAGCACATGAAAATCAGAAGACAACATTTAAGCAGATCTGCTTTCTGCTAAGCTGCACAGGGACCACTGCCTATAAGCAGCACTGGAGGCTGGAAGGAGCTGCTCTCTTCCAAAGCATCACCTATAAGTTGTCACTCCAGGAGTGGAAACTGGGCTTGATGGATGGAGGGTTACATTAATTATGATCCTTTCCATGTTAGCTGCCTGCAGGACCAAGTTCCTGAGGGCTGGCAAGGAGCTGCCAGTGTCACTGCTCCCATGGCCAGCCCGTGTGCTGGAGAGCACCATGGCAGCCCTGCCAGCCCCAGCACCACTGCACCCAGCCAGCTCTGGGGCTGAGCTCCTGAGACTGCTCAGGACACAGGAGTTAATGTAAGATCATCCCAATCTTCTGGAGAGAGGAACTGGAATGCTAACTACAGCCTGAGATGGACCAACAAAGGGGCTGGTTTGTCAGTGCCTGCTGACAGCAGAGGGGTTTCCCCAGGACACAGCCCAGCTGTCCTGTGGGCAGTGCCCTGCACAGGCAGAGCAGATCTGGCACTGCAGTGCCAGGACCCTTTTCAGTAAGCTCTGATGTATCAGGATCCACACTGCTTTGAAGCAGAACGAGGTGTTCCTGGTAGCACACTGGGCACGTGCTCTCTCACAGAACAGAGCAACTAGTTTAACCACCCTGTCAGTTCCAAGCAGCAGCTCGTGCCACAGATCAGCAATCTTCCACTGAAACCAGTTCCTGCCAGAGGTGCTGGTTTGCTGCTGGAGTCTATTACACTCCCCACACAGATCCCCTGCAGCCCACTACTGAGAGCTGACCAAGTGCATCCTTACAGATAACTTCCCCTCAGCCAGTACATTTGTTTTCTGTTCCTGCTGCCTTTCCAAATGCCAAACCCTCTCTAAAAAGAAAGCACACAAAGAGTTCAATCTATAAAATGCTGCTTTCTTTCCAAAATTTCAGCAAAGCCACAACTTGACTTGAAAATTAAGATCGGCTGCATTTGCTCTATGTGTAATTAATTCCCTTCATGCCAAGTGTACCTTGGGAAAGAGAACAAACGTATTCACTCGCCATTAAAAAAAGACAGACAAAGTAAATAATTCAATAGATTTAAAAATAAATTCACACTTTCATAGACACAGACTTCCAAGCCTCTTTTCATCTCCTCTCTGCAGCACCTTGCTCTAACACAACAGCGATACAAATATAAAAGGAGAGAACACGGAGCAGGTCCTGGGCCTGACCAGCTTGAAAACCAAAGGAGCCTGTTTGCTGGGACAGAGCCTGTGAAACACACACAAAAAGGCCTCCTGGATTTGCAGGCAGGTCCAAAGAAACCAAGTCCTTGATATTCTGGAAAAAACATGGGCTTTCAAAGCAGGCAGGCTGCTTTGAATGGGATGGGGGAGGGAATCAGCCATGCCTCCTCAGAGCTCTACGACATGGGATGTACAGCAAAGTTCTTTAACAGGGAACCACGTCAGCTTTGCTGCTGCATTTGATGTAATTCCATTACTATTTTGGTCCTGACTGGCAGCTTCAAGCCCTACATTTAACAGCATCCTTACTAGACTGTGATAGTACTGCATGTGCAAGACACTCCCAGCATCAGCAAGGAGTCTTCACAACATTCTGTACACCTCTGGAGGGGGCCAGAAGAGGGACACATCCAGCTCCACTGCTGTGGACCTCTGTTCACTGGGCAGAAAGTGCCAGGGAGCACACCAGCAGCTGAGCCAGGGCGGTTGCCATGTTTCCTTAACACAGAAATAGAGGGTGTCCCACCACATGCGTGCTGCCAAATACTCACTGATCCCTGCTGATAACAAGGCAAAGGTGACCGTGGACACAGCAAGCACTGACACAGCATTAACACGTCTCTGCACAAAACCAAAGAGGGGCTGGGAAAGCCAGGATCTAGCATGGAGGCAGATCTGGAAACCCAGCACAGAGCACGTGGGTCATCTGCTGGGGGTGAGGCTGTAAGAGCCCCATCTCAGCACAGCTGCTGCCAGAGCTGCTCTCAGTCTGCCTCAGTGACTGCCACTCCTCCACTTGGGAGGAGAGCAGAGCTTCTCTTTGATAAAATTTCATTTGTTCTCTTCTGCAAGCTCAAGAGCAGGATGGAAGCTGATAATGTGCAATTTGTTTTAACTCAGCTTTATCTTGTCAGTCCCAGCTATAATACTGCAGCAAGCATCATTCTGAAGAATAAAGATGCGATGGTGCAGGGTGAGACTCTACAAACCCTATTGATTACATCACAAGCCATCACTATAAATATTGGAGAGAGAGAAAAACCCTTGTTCTATCTAAACATGTTCATGTAACAAAATGTGCAATTGAGTGAGTGAGAGATGGCTCTAACAGGACATAGACGTTAGAAAGCAAAGCATTTAAGCTGCTTACCTTTCAACCTAAGTAACATCCATTAAATGGAGCATCGTGGGACTCACACTGTGAAGAGAGAAATAGAAAGGGCTCAGTGTGTAGGAGCCTCAGAAGCACAGACAGTATGTCATGAAGCAAGCACCATGTTCCTAATCACTACAGAGAAATTAAGGCACTTTCTACAACTCTTTTTGGGGCCAAGAACTGCTACAAAAATGGGACAATGAAACCTAGAATTTCCAGGTGCATCTGTGCTGAATGGAGGAGGGTGCTGACAGCATCTACAGACATGGTGACACCAGCACAGCAGAGCAGCTCCTCTACACCCTGCTCACTACTCCAGGTTTGTCATTGTGCCAGGACTCTTCTCACTGTGGAGGCAGCAGAGAACAGGGCTGTCTGGCAGTCCCTGGCGTGCCAGCTCTCAGGAAGGACCCTGGGCTCCTGCTCTTCTCCAGAATAGAAGTCAAACTCTGGAACAAGACAATGCTGGCATTTAGCACCTGGGGCTCTTGCCACATGTCAGGGTGACCTGCACAGCCAGGGACTGCCCTCCCAAAGCCAGCACCTCTGGTCACAAACCCTATTTCTCTCCTTGTCTATAGGAAGCAACCCTGATTCATTCATTCAGCTTGTATTGATCCTCTTTTCTTTATTTTTATGAGAAATGAATTGTGAGGAGCTCTCTCTCTGCTTAAACTTGAGGAGATATTGTTCAAGGACTTGCTGTGATGTTTCTCTCTCTGACAGCTTTATTGGGTAATAGCCACTGATGGTATATGTGTGCACAGACAGTCAGACCTTTTATACTATGTGCGTTCCCATAAAAATGATTGGTTTTCAGGTGTTATTCTAGCATTGTTGTGATTGTACCACAGGACCAAGCAACCTCAAAGGCAGATGTGAAGTGAAGGCAGATTAGTAGGTGTGCAGCAGGGAGAAGCCAGGCTTAGGACAGCATGGATGGGCAAAGCTCAGCTCTCCTCAGGGTCAGTCAGCAAATGATATTCTGATATCCCAGAACAAAAGACAATCCCCCTTAAAAGCAAGACTGAAGGCATAATTGATGCTACTAACATCCCCATTACTCTAATTCCAAAAGAGAAACTGTGCTTTTGTTAATTTATTAGCCAGTGCCATTAACTACCGTTAGTTAATTACCACACATTAGTTGTAACTGGGATTTCAGATGATTTATAGCTTTGATTGCTTATATTCTTGTCAGTGGTTTCAAAACTCAAACAAGCCAGAAGTGAAAAAGTTTAAATATTATACTGGGGCTGGCTGGCTCACTCTGGCACTGGGAAGTGAAGGTAACGAGGAAGAGTCATTGATTACTGCAAAAATGAAGAACAGATGTTCCACATATTAAGGAGCTATTATGCTAAGTGTCATTCCAGTGACTTGTGGGAGTGGCACACATTTGACTAAGATTAGCTGTTCCAACAAGGTCATTTATGCTTTAATATAATTAGTTATGCCAGTATTGATAAAGAAGAAAAAAGAAAAACAACAATCTGGCAATGAAGCACCATTACCTCATCACAAGACTATCTCTTTGAGTTCAAGCTTCCTCAAAAATCCCTGTAAATTCCAGTTCATACATAACACAAGATTTTGTTCCTTCCCCCTCTGTGCTATAGGACAAAACGGGATGTGTCTGTTGAATCCAAAATCCCAGCAAGAAACTAGAGCATTTCAGAAAAAAAAAAAATAAAAAAAAATGTTGACACACCACTGTCCTGGGAAGCAGCAAAACAGCTGGAGAGCCCAAGAGATCCTGACCCAAAACAGCACCTAGAAGGAACAGCTCCAGAGAGCAAGGAATCCTCCTGTTCTGTCTGCAAAGAGGCAGAGGCCTCTGGGCTGTCACCCTGGAAAGGCTTTCTGTCCTAAACATGGGCAAGGTGCAAGTGCAGGGCTTCTGTAGGGAGAGTCAGCTTGTAAGCTGGGGTGGGAAAGGCCAGGACCCCACAGGGTGAGGTGTCCCAGGCACACAGGCAGGAGCAGAACGGGGCCGCAGGAAAGAGCACAGCCCTGCTCTCAAGAGATGAGGCACAATGGAAAGGAGAAATAAGACTTTAAGTGCATGCAAATAGCTTGTGAAATCTGCAGAAACCCATTTTAGAAGCTTGTATTCAAATAGTCTGGCAATAAGTTTTCAAACAAACAGCTGTTTCAAGAAGCCCAGCTCCAAATCCACCCTCTCCTCCCCACACACACTCCAAGCTCCATCAAACACTTGCCACCTGTTTCCACTTCGCAGGCGACCAATCCTTGTTCATCAAAGTAACAAAGCTGCCTTCGGTTTGAAAGCAACAAATCAAAGTTTAATTATTTTGTCCTTCGGAGCTCTATGCTATCTTTTACGAAAGCATTTTTAGATATGAAGGACTATCATTGGCTGGCTTAAAATGGGAATAATTGACCGACAGCTGAAAAAACACTCCTAAGGACAATAGTATTTGTCAGTCTCGTATTTTTCACTCTGAAGACAAAACACATTTTATCAACACCCTGAAATTATTTTGTCAACAAAATTCATTTTGTAGCATTACCTTCATCTGTCAAGCTGACAGAACATTCTCTGGAGTGTTTTAAAAACCATTTTGCTAACACAATTAATTTCTGCAAAATTAAGTTTTGCCTTTTAACAGCAGGCACAGGAAGGTGCCGTGATACCTGTGAGGTGTGACCTGTGAGGTGTGCACCAGCAGCTCTAGCACAGCCAGAAGAGCCAGGCCAGCAAAGCACTGCACCAGCCCAACCAGCTGAAAAGAGGTGCAACACACCCTGCTTGAGTAAATCATGCTTTTACAAGTTACTTGATCTCACAAATCATTTCAAGGAGCTTTATGTAGCATATTGCACAGCAATCAGAGAAATGCATGTGCGCATACACAGCATTATCACCCCAAACCAAACAGAACCACTGCCACTCAGCCCCTCTCCCTTTGCCATCTTTCCACCAGCTCCTGATGCTGCTGAGGATTTAACAGCCACATGCCTTACATGGACTTGTTCTCTCCAGGCCCCTTTCTGACACTGAACCATTAATTCATTAATCTGTTTCTCATATTTCCAAATGTAAACAGACATGACTGGTGTGTATGATCAATACTGTGATCTCTCATTTCTCAGCTCCCATCACTTTAGAACCTACTCTGCTTTTAATCTTAGGCCTTTTTAATAGGAATTGGTTTTGTGAAGAATTTGACACTTCATTATGGCAACTCCACACTAATAGATTTAATAATTCATATCTGCATTGGTCACTTTTAACTGACATTACACATTCCAGGGCTGCTCCAGAACTCTACGTTCTTGTGAGCCAGTAACAGCTTTGGCCTTCCCCAGTGATCTCCTGTTGCATTACCAACACATAGAAACCATTTCTGTCAAGACTAAGAACTCCAAATACAGCCTGGAAAAAAGAGTGAAGATCTCCTTACACCGATCAGGAGAGCATTAGAAAACAGACTGTAGATCAAGAGTGCCATCCAGCAAACTGCCAGAGTAAGATGCAACACATCCCAGCAAGTCCCAGCTCCAGGAGAGACTAAACAGGCTCTTTCTGGCTGAGTTCACAACCATTAACAGCATATTATTAAATCATTACTGTTTAATTTATATAACATTTTCTGCAAGTCTGACAGCCTTCACAGCTGTCACTACTGATGGTGTGGGATCACTTCACCCACATCTGAGACAGGACAAAGCAGCTGTTTGTGGCCAGCAGATAAGGGAGGCACTGAGAAGGGATATCCTATCGATCACAACTGCAGCAGAGCTTCAGACTGAATGTAAAGCATTGTCTTGGCACCCAGCCTGGACACCACACCTCACAGCCTGACTCATCTATATAGATCATTCTGTGATCTGTAAGTGGACCAAGCAGCTCTAATGGCTGTGACTGGTCAGCACTTTGCAAACCAGCTCCATCCAGAGCCTGGAGCTTCTGCTGCAGCAACACCACACACAAGGAGCACTCGTGGGGTGTCTGGCCCCAGATCTCCACTGGGCAAGTGGACCTAGCTGTCCAGCTTGTGAGGTCATAGCAACTGCAGAAATAAGGCCACAAAGGCCCCAGCTGTAGACACAGTGCCCTTGCACGTGCTGAGGGCATACACCAGCATGGCACTCAGGCAGCAATGGCCACCATGGAAGGAGAAGCACTTCCATCTTGTAGGAGAAGTCTGGATATTGACTGTCAGGTGGACTTCACTTAAAGAAGCAATTCAAAGGAGTCCCAGCAGTCCTCAAGAAATAAGGGCACACTGGAATGAGGTTCACAGTCCCTGTGCTTGAGCTGAAAACCCATGCCCTTAGAAGAGAGGCATCTTTTCCTGGCTGACAGCCCAACTCTTGCACAGATCCTCAGCACAGCAGCTCTCAGTTTTACCCCTTGTAACTGTAGAGAGCTCTGTTTTACCCCTGAACTCTCTGGTTTCTCTTGAAACCGATTGTCCCTTATGATAACATCACATCCTCAGGGATGGCATCTAGTAGAATATAGTTTTTGTTATTTAAACCATGGAAGTTCACAAAATTGACTTCAAACAGCCCCCACAAAAGGAAGATGACGTATTTGCTGCAAATTCCAGAGAGAGAAAACCACATCTCTTGTTTTTATGGTAACAGCAAAACCTGAAAGAGACTTTAACAGCTCCTTTAATCATGATTACAGAAGATGTCATTCTCTTTTCCTGAAATGAATGAACACATTGGTAGCTGGCCCTCAAACACTCTTTAGCTGAATTTCAATTGCTCTACGCTGGATTTCAAGCCAGTTGTTGCTATACTAAAAGCTTAATGAGTCACAAAGAAGCTAGTCCATCTCTATAAGCAAAATGGCAGAACATTACACAACTCCTGGTTACCCCCTTCCTGCCTGTGCTTTCAGGCAGTACCTCCATGGGCTGCAGAGGCACAACCTGCCCCACCATGTCCTGCACCATGGGCTGCAGGGGAACCTCTGCTCCAGCACCTGCAGCACCTCCTTCCCTTCCTTCTTCACTGACCTTGGTGTCTGAAGAGTTGGTTCTCTCTCATTTTCTCACTCCTCTCTCCCAGCTGCTGTCATGCAGCAGTTTTTACCCCTTCTTAAATATATTATCACTGCCACCGATGAGCTCAGCCTTGGCCAGCAGTGGGTCTGTCTTGCCCCCAACATGGGGGCACCTTCTGGCAGAAGCCACCCTCACAACCCCACCGCTACCAAAACCTTGCCATGTAAACTCAATACAGATTCCTACAGAGCAACACAGCCCAAGCTGCCTGCTCCTTTGTTTCTTCTGGCCCTTGCCCCCTCCCCAGCAGATCATGGAGGAGAATATGGGACCCACCAGGAAAGCAATGGGGCTGAGATTTGGATCACAAAAGATAAGAGCCTTTAACTGATACACACACCTCTGGCATTAGCTCCCTTGTCATCTCACCCCAGCCAGTATTTATTAATGAAACTCTCCTGATTGTTGATTCATTTGATTGTTAAAGCTTGTGGAACTCGTGCTGTTATTATTCATTGTTATTAATGTTCACAGCTCAGC
Source organism: Brachypteracias leptosomus (assembly GCA_013401335.1). Taxonomy (NCBI): domain Eukaryota; kingdom Metazoa; phylum Chordata; class Aves; order Coraciiformes; family Brachypteraciidae; genus Brachypteracias; species Brachypteracias leptosomus. The sequence continues at coordinate 164,480 of VYZX01011232.1, read as the reverse complement.
CTCTCTCTCCCCAATATGCTCCACAGAGGAAATCGAAGGCTGAAGCCAATCGTTACAGTAAATGAGTGATGGAGCCGCTTGAGGATAGGAGTAAACCTGCTGCTCTGGGACTGCTGGGGGTTATCTGGAGTGAGTCAATCTTCACACACAGGACTGCAAAGGAGAGGTGGGTCCTCTGCTCTGTGCACTGCTTTCTCAGTGATCAGTGGGCATCACTTAACTAAGTGTCTGTGCACAGGACCAGTGACTCTGGCCAGGTTTGGATCCATCTGCAGAAACAGGTCCCAGTTCATCAGGAGTATGGCCCCTGCTAGGCAGGTTTGACACAGGCAGATGCCACAGGCAACTGAGCACAGCCTTGCAAAAACACACTCCATGACTGCACAGAGAAGAAAAGCAGAGCTGGCTATGCTCAGAACATGTTCTCCTCCCCACTGCTCATCCCTCAAGAAAGGCCAAGGACAGCAAGAGCAGGGCACAGCAGGTGCTGGGCTGGAGCTCAGGAGGGCACAGCATGCTGCTTGCTCCAGCACTCTCCCTCTCTTCCCCTTCCCCAGGCCTCCTCCACCTTCCCACAGCCTCTTCACCACACAGCGTTTGCAGCACGTATAAAGTCCCCAGGCCAGACCAGCACTGCTCCTACCTGTCTGGTAGCTGAGACTCCTCTAAATCCTTCAACAGTGTTCTTGTGCCAGCTTTCCAGAACATTGTATTTGTTCATGTTCTATCTCCAGAGCCTACAGAGCCGTCACATACCATATTCAACCCATTATTCATCTCAAACGGAGAATTCTGCAAAGCAAGAGGAAATAAAAGAGAGCTTAATACAGCTTTACTAAAATGGAATTTGCCAAAGACTCATAGAAAAATGGATTTAATTAGGACTGCTAATGGGGAATAGTTTGTTCCTGTGATTTAAGGCAGAAGTTAGATAGTGTCTATAATTTCAACATTTTAAATTATATATAGGGGGTTATTTCTCATTCCTACCTTAATTACAAAAATCCATCTTTATGAATCACAATTTTGAGGCAAATAAAGCAAAGGCAGCAAAAATGATGTTTTATTTAATAAAACTTGTAAGAACTTACAAAAGAAGCAGAAGAGACTTCGGTATGGCTAAAACAGACTTACTGTAGCAAACAATAGTTGCAGGCAGTCCTTTGTACACTACTTAAGGACAGCACAACAAGATTTTACTTGGGAAAAGGTGTGCTCTGTTACACAGAATGAAACTGGGTATGTTCTCTATGCAATAAGGGGAATGTCCTCCATTTCATTTTGCAGCCAAGCCGTCTATTAGAGCTGTGAGCATTAATTGGCCCAACGTGCTTCAGCTAGTAATCCCATATTCTAGAAGTGTCTGCTACCCCTTCTTACATTGATTACTGTCAGAATCTCTGAATTGCCTGAAAATTGCTTCTCCAGATAAAAGGGCCAATAGATCTTGTTAGAACCACTCCTCCCAAGCCTCCTCTGTAGCCTTTGATTTTATTTAAAACTAACAAATGTCGCTCCTGTGAAATTCCTCCTGTTAGCTGCCTCTGACCAGCTGACCTAAGTAAATGAGTCCCAGCATTGTAGAGCCCTGATTAATTTAATAACAAATAGCCCAGACAAGGGACTAGCAGGCCAGGCCTAGCTGCTGTCACTGCAGCAGATTCTGCACCCACTGTAATGCATTTTAATACTGCACCTCGGATCAGAACAGAATCAATGAGTGAAGTTCAAATGTGGCACATTTCCTATTTCCCTGACAGCTTATTTCATGGATCACAGGGACCAAAGTACAGCTGCTTATTCAACAGAGGAAAGAATGAATCAATTTTCATTCTTTAATACACTGTGTGACCTATTCTCTGATGCTCTATCCTTTACAATGGCTCTAGTCTTTTCAAGGCCTTCAATTTTGTCAGATAGAGAAAATTTAAAATAATGACAAAATGCCCTGCCCTAGGTCTGCTTCCAACTGACTAACTGCTCTGCTGGTAATAAGTCCAAATGAAAGATATTATGTCACTCAGGTTGAATTAAACAGACAAACTCTAATCCTCTGTCATTAAAAATGAGCCAATTTCCTGGAAGATTCCTGCGATTTCACTCCAAACTCCCCACTAAAGGTGCTGGACACCACAAAGATTTTGATTCTCTTCTCCTCCTGTTTTTTCCCCTCCTTCAGAACACAAAGGATAACGTGGCAGAGCAGCAGCCCCGGGCTGAAATGAGGCACTTGGCCGGGGAGATCCTGGCTCCCCTCCTGCCCGCAGAGAGAGCTCAGCCTGGGGCTGGGGCTCAGGAACCGCAGCAGGGGCAGGAACGTGGCATCTGCTCCCCACTTGGGGTCCCAAAGAACCCACCACACTCAACGGGGAGACCAAAGTTCTGCTGCTCTGCTCACCCCACCAGACTCCCTGAAGCTAGCAGACAATGTCAGCAGTTCTTTAGGCACTGCTAATTTGGGCAGAATTAATACGCTGAGATGCATCATTTTGCAATTTCAGTGTGAAGATTATTTTTTTAATTTAGAAATATCCCCAGGTATCATGGTTTTAATTACCCTCTGCGTGCCTTGTGTTCATCTTGCTTTATTATTTCCCCCCAGTTCACAGGTGATATTCTATTGTTCTTGCCATTGGTAACTCGGTTTCAGCCTGGGCTTTCTTCCTGTAATAACTTTTCAAAGAAGGAAGGCCAGGCTCTGCAAAGGAGAATGGAGCACAGGGGTGAGTGCTGTGGCACCCCAGGTGGCTGATGGCACCAGGCCCTGGAGATGCTGGCACCCCAGAGCCAGCAGGGCTCACCGTGGCCATGCCAAGGGCAGCATGTGTGAGGCTGGCACCAGCACAGGAGAGCTGGAGTGCCAGCTAACCAATGAACCCAGCAGCACTGCATGAACTGGAGAGCTTCAAAAGGAAGCACCCAGAGACCTCCACAGGCAAACAGGAGTTCTGGCTCTCCTTTACAAACCTTCTCCTGCCTCACTGTACTTTACAACAGGGATGAAGGTGAGAGCCCACTAACACATAAAGGAGCAAGTCAGACCTTATCAGAATGTTATCTAGATGAAATGGATGTATCACAACTGGCTTTATTTGCTTTTCTCTCTGCAAATCCAGTAGTTCAATTCTAGGGCTCTCAAAGCATGTAGATTTAAAATATCAGTACTTCAGGGCACATGGGCAGACAGATTGTTTTTTCCATTTCATAAGATGAATCTCTGAAGAGCGTGGGTCATTAAATGGTTGCAACAAATATCCTAGCCCAGACCTGTGTTTAAGCAGGCTATGAACTGCGACAGAGGTTCCTGGACCCATCTGCCCCCAAGCCACCAGAGATAATGCAAAAACTGCCCACTATGCTCTGCCCAAGCAGTGCTCAAACTGGGGTTCTAACAAGGCCTTTTCCCTTCCAACAATGCACAAATTAACAGTCAGCAGCATTTGACAAACGGCCCTGATCCCTGTCTGCATGGGGAGTTTGCTCCCAGTGCAATGTGCCGTATTATGACAACAATATATTCTTCAAGTGAGTGAAAACTAATGAATAACTAACATCCTGACAGTCTTGCTATTACTGAGTGCTTAGGAGTTGGGTAAAACTGACAGTGCAAGATGAATATGGCACTAAGACAAGATGTTACTTTGCATGGCTGGCCTGGGAAATCCAGACCTAATGGACATTACAGGTGGGTTAACTCTAAAGGCTGAACTTGACTCTGAATTTGCCATAGTTGCTCTCTGCTTAGAGTTGCAGGTGGTAGTGCCATTAGTGAAGGGAGCATTGGGAGCATGGTCCTGGGAACAAGGGATGGGAGGTTACCTTCCCCAGCAGGGTCACCAGAGCGTACAAGATGTGCACCAGCCCATTTTCACAGTGCAAGAACCACGATGGCCAGACACAGATTGTCAGCAGGAACTCTGAGGACTCCAGGCAAACAATCTTGTAATCTATGCCCTGCCTGCTATAGGCTCTTCACACGCACCTGCTACTGTCTGTGGCAAGAGAGCTCAGTCAGTCCCCCATGCCACACTCAACTTTCTCTCAGATTGCCTCCTTAATAGCGCTGGGGGCTGTTCAATGGCTTGTCACTGGCAGCACCCACCTGCAGCACTCCCCAGGCTCAGCAGAGGACCACCATCAAGGGGGGGATCTCCTGTGTCTCAGTGAGCTCTGCCCACCCCCAGTATAAGACAAACTGTGATGCTGTGGGACCTCCCCTACACCTGCAGCACCAGGTAAATATCAAATGTGCCTTGAGACTTGACATGGCTGCATCTTGTTTCCACTCTCGTTCCCTTTAAACGCGATCAAGGACAGATATTCTCTGTCCTTATAAGACATGGACCAGGTCCCAGTCTGTACCTCTTTCTAGTAGCAGATATTTCAGATGATAACCTCACAGTGCACTAGCCTGTGAGTGATGTCAGAATGCTCTCTGAGCCTCTTATCCAAACCGGGAGGAGCCAGTTCCCTGTAATTACAAAGTTGAGCCATATGAGAGGAAAACTAATCAGCTAGCTGGATGCCAGCAAATTAAATATTAATCTAACTATTGTGAACACAAAAATGTTCATCTTCAGATATTTTCTGGCATAAGTGTCAAAATCAGAGTGGAACTGAGGCTTTATTCATTTTCCATTATCAACTTAAACAAAAACACTCAGAAAAATGGGCAATGATGTGCAGAAGCCACTCTGCACAGATAATTACAGTGTAAGTTTAGGCAGCTAATCACTCCTAGAATATGCTTCAGATCAAGCTAACTCTGGCTTGTTTCCCTGCTTTGTTAAATCAGACACTCTCAGCTCTGTTCGATGGGGATGAGGGTCCCAGAGTCAGAATCTGCGAACACCAGCAGGGCAGTGTGGCAGGCAGGGAGGCTCAGCCTGCCAGCCCACAGCAGGGTGGATAGAAGGTCTCTACATCAGGAAAGCCCAGGAGCATGAGGAAAGGACACAGCAGAAGCAATGCTGGGAGGTGGGGCAGGCAGGAGCAGGGAGAGGAGGAGGAAAGAAGGGCAGAGGGCAGGGAGCAGAAGTGCAGGGAGCTGTGGGCAAGGATGCTCCAAGGAACTGAGCAGGACCTGCAGCTGCAGGATGACTTTGTGCCAGTGGCCACAGCAGCTCCTGCTCAGCGTGGGACACGTGCCGTGAATGAGGACCATGTACCAGGGATGCTGAAAGGAGAATCTACCTGAGACAGGATGCACTCAGCTGCAATCTGGACAATTTTGCACTTACCAGCGTCTGACCACTGTATTACTTAACCCAGAACGGAAAAAATGAACTCCCCTTTAGTGGATCACCCTTATGTTCTCAGTCACTAATTTACATGGACTTTTTGCTTAGAACTAGGGAAGAATTATTTTTATAACAGCATTCATGGATATACTCTCTTTGCTTAATTATTAACTTTGCTGTAGTAAATAAAGGATGTTTATGAATTCCATCAATCTCAACAACCTCTTTGCATGTAAAGCACTGAGACGTTTGCAATGAAGAAGCAGCATTCACTTCTGCTTTACTTAAAGGAATGAAACGATAAATACAGTTCTGTGCATGCTCTTGTGCAGTTTCTTAAATTCAAATGCCTGCCAGCAATTATGCCTGACTTACTAGCTGCTTCATTATAACAACCTAAAAGATAGGAGTGGACTGGAATAAATTGGGACTTTAAAGAGCTTGTACGCCCTTCAGCAACACACGGGTTCTCAGAGATGGCAGCAGCAGCTCTATTAGCAAGCACAGTGCTCGATGTTCTGTCTGAAACTCCAGTGTCCTTCCACGCCAGGAGCTGCTCATCAGCCAAACTCCTCAGCCACATCTCTGCCCACTCTTCCCACAGCCCCTGCTCTCAGCAGTGGTACAGCAATGCAGAAATTCTGTATTTACTTCCTTCAGCACATTCTAAGCCTTTCTTTAGTCACACCAATGGGCTGGCACCCTGTGAAATGCTGGGTGGCATCCTTCCTTGTCCTTAAGATCAGGCAGAATGCACAGGGAAAGTGCCAGCCACTGAATTATTCAGTGTGGTCCCCAAGATTGGCCTCACCATTGAGAACGCTTCTCTCTAGAGACACACAAAGTAAAGCAGTAGCTGTTCCTGGTTTTACATGTCCCAGGACACCTCTCCCAGCTATTTATATATCATATTGCTAAACAGGCATTGCCAGGGTTTCTTCTTCTGATCTAGTTTGACCCTGGCAAACAAGAGTTTCCCTAAACGGATATGTTCTCTTCTGTTTTCTCAATAATCATCAACTTTCCTTCCCTCCTGCATTAAAAGAGCCATGATGTTTGGTATGTGCTACCTCAGATCCTATGGGCTCAGCACAAGCAACTGACAGAGCAGCCTGTAAATAATTCCAGCTGAGCAGCATAAACAAGGAGAGCTTTTGTGGATACAAAATGAAAATGACCATGCTCTCTTCTGGAAGAAACCGTGGGATTAAAAAGCATAGGTTTGACAAGACAAGCAGAAACCTCCACTCTTCAGACTCCAGTAGGCCTATGCCATATTAATTATTTATGAAGATGTTTTCTTAAAGTAGTGTCTTTGTGCCTTTAATTTTCAATTCCCTCAATGCTATGAGGATCTCTGCTGGCAACGCATCAATTATTAATAGAGTTAAAACAATATTTGTTTTCCCCAAATACACTTTTGAATGCTGTCCTCATACCAGTTAGGTTTTTCTGAAACTTTAATGAGGGTCTCTGTTCTCCTCCAGATTCCTCTCTGAGGCTCAGACTTGGCTGGGCTTTGATTGGGCTGTCGGAGCTCCCCTCACACCGTGTCCCACTGGGGCTGGGCACTGATCAAGCTACACAGCTGGGATGAGGGAGGAGAAAAAGCAGCACGACTCTAATTGGGGATTGCAGTTGCTGAGTTCAGAGGTTCTCTTGTTCTAGTGGCTGTTTTGCATTTTCTTATTCCAGCAGCTGTCCCCAGGCTCAGCTGAGAGAGCCTCTGCTTTTCTCAGTTTGGAATACTTTTCTTCCAACAAAGAAAACAACAGTGCAGTTCCTTTAATCTATGAGAAAGACATTTCAATTCAGCAAAAGGACACTTGAAACATCATGGGCTTAGGAATTTTATGCAATCTCAGCCACTTCTCTCTCTGCCAGGGAGCATATAAAAAATTAAAACCCCAAATACTGCTTCTTGCTTTTCTAGGCCCTAATTATAAATACATATTCACAAGGAGGAGTCAACTTAAGCCTAATATCGTGTGAAATCTCATAATTTCAATACAGTCTTCACTTGATGTGGATTGGTAATTGGAGCTGTGGAATCAATTTTTCCCATACTTGAAACACCCAAATGAGTATGAAATGTGTTGCATTTGTTCCATGCACGTCTACAGCTCCACACTTTGCTTGGAGTGGAGTGATCATTCTGATGTATTTTTTATACTAGAGCAACGTTTCCCCAGACTTTGATGTTTCACGTATGGAGCTATTATAACCATTTGCCATTTAGATGCATGATCCGTGGCTAATCTCCAAAGCTTTGATGCATGCAATAATTATTACTATTGATGTCATTGCACCATATTTAAAATATGAACATCTCTTTGTAAGGCTACAGCTAACAGAAGAGGGAGGCAACCAGTCCACACAAAGGCTGGAAGTTTCCCGCTGGTAAACCTCTGAACCAGTACAAGATGATGTCCCATACCCTGCAGTGAGGCACTGGCTGGGATGGATGCAAGGGCTCAGAGAGCAGGAAGGGGCAACATGTGCTCTGGTCTCCGTGCACAGAGAACAGCACTAGGAAACCGAGCCCCGAGGTCTCCAAGATGACACAGTCTGACAATTTCAGCATAATGCTGTAGCTACAAAAAACCCTATTAGAAAATAGCAACAGACAGAGAATAGACCAATGTCTTCAGCCTAAAAAGTCACGTGGGTCTGAATGCGCTGAGAAGAGTCTGCCTGGAGCACACAGGACACGATCAGTTTGGTTCTGAGGAGTGGATGTCTCCAACCGCCAAGCTCAGCCTCCTCCCAAGGACACCTGAAGCAGTCTGCAGCTTAGTCAAGCTCAAAACAGCTGCTGACACCAAGAGTGGGTTGTTACCCTACGTCTCCTCACAAGAGATGTGCAACCAACACAACTGTGGCCCCTCTGCCAGCCAAGTGCCAGGGAGCCAGCCTGTCTGGCCAGGGCATGCCCTGTGCCTCTGCACAGTGAGACAACCTCCTGAGCTCCCCTAAGAGATGTTAATTACAGGCTGCCTTCCCCTGCTCAGACTCCACCGGTTGGTCTGACATGTCATGTCTGAGCAGAAATTTCATTGATTTTATTACGCACAGCCAGTGTTTTACATGGCAAGATCAAGAAAGAGAAGACAGAGAGTGATTAGCTGAAAAAGAACAAAAGCAGGAGGCCAGCAAGGGCAGATGCAGGGATCAGGAGTCGAGGGCAGATGAGAGCATCTGCAGTTAGGAGGGGAAGAGGCTTTGGAGTCACAAGCCAATTACACATAGCAAAGACATTCTCTGTTCTCCAGCTGGATGGTCTCACCTTGCCTCCCAGCCTTACTCAGCCACTATGACCAGAGCCATGGCCTCACCACCTCTGCAGCTCAGCAAGCAGTCTCCAGTCCCAACAAGGAGCTCCTCAGACTGGCCCCAGCAAGAGCTCACTTCAGCAAGAGCTCTCCTGCAGCCCATTGGCTCCTGAACAATCTACTTCTGGCTGCGCTAATTACCCCAACCATGATCAGCTGGGGCCTCACACAGGTGGGGCAGATTATGCCTCTGGGCCTGAAACCACCCGGGGAACAACACACCCTGCGGGGTTGGGACTCACCCATGGGTCAGCTCCAACTTGGGATCATACCCCAAGCGCCAGCACTTCATTCAGCCTCCTCACCTATGGATGGTTCACAACCTCCATGCCACCCCCAAGCACAAGGCACAGTTTTCCAGTTACTATACATACAAAGCACATGATTTACAAACAAGCAGGAAATTCACACAGCATATATTCTACAAACAGACAAGAAATTTCATCACCTTCTCTTTGCTGTTACAGCACCGTATCTCATCACTGGCCCCAACTCCTTTGTCACAGTCTTCTTTACACAAGCACTTCTCGTACTTATCTGTACTCTCTCTCACACAAGGGCTTTCATGCATCACTAACTGCCCTACCAACACCCAAACCTGGCATTTGGAGAGTTTTTTTGACAATACTTGCCCCACCATCATCCAGACCGAGGATTCTGGGGAGCTTCACAGGCAATAATTGTCCTACCGTCATCCAGATCAGGCATTTGGAGATCTACCATCATACAAGCCAAAGTCTGGAGAACTTTTCAGGCAATTCCTTACACAAACGCTTTCATCTCCATGTTTCAATCTTCTTTGCTTTAATCATCACATTCCCATAACAAAGGATGCAACATCACACAAGCACTTTCATCTCCTCAGAAACTCCCAGTACATGGAAATTGGGGTTACTCACATTCAGTTCTCACCTTCTCAGTAGCAGCATGCAGGATTTCCTTGAGGGAATTCCCAGTCTAGTTTCATACCTTTGAATCCCACCCTCATCTCCTTTGTTTTGCTAGTTCTCTCCTACGAACAATCCTGCCCACTGCACCAATTCTGTGCTGCAAGCTCCCTTCTTCTGCAGGCCAGCACCAAACCCAGCAAGCCCCCCTCAGCTTACATTCATCCCTTTGCTCTTCTCCATAGCAAGTCCTCCGTGTTCCTGCAGAAAACCAGTGTAGTAGCAGCCACCACAAGAGCCAAGGGGGGAACACAGCACCAAGAGAGGGGAGCTCAGCAAGCTGCCTCCAGGCCCAACAGGAAGCTCCCCCAGCAGGAACTCACTTTAACAACGACTCTTCCACCTGATTGGCTCCTGGCTGATCAGTCCTGGCCTCCTCATCACCCCAACCACCATCACCTGGGGGCAGTTGGGGTCTCACACAGGTGGGGCAGGTTCTGTCTCTGGGGACTGAAACCACCTGGGGAACAAACACCCTGCTGGGTTGGGACCCATCCATAGGTCAGCTCCAACTTGGGGCCCACAGCCCTGCCTTGCTCTGATGCAGATTTCCAGCTGCCTTCCTGATCTGGGTTATTTAAAATAAAAGTACCAGTGGGGACACTTTTAATAAAAATATGTTTGTGTATCTAACTGGCATGTACTAATGTTCTCTGGTGTAACACTGATAACACACTAACCCTGGGGGTACATTTCCAGGCTAACCCTTCCAAACCAACACTTCATGTAGATTGCTTTGAATGCCCAGAAACAAGAAGCAGGACCAGGGCAGGGTCACACCAGTCCCAGCCCCTCACGCTCAGTCCTCCTGAGAGCATCCTCTGTTCCTGGGTGGAGGGGGGTGGGTGGGCAAGCAGCACTGGCTCAGGACACCTCCTCACTGGCAGGGTACAATCTGAGCACAGCATCTCCTCTGGAGAGGGCTCTAACAAGATCACATTGTCACTTGAGGGCCCAGGATTACGGTGACAGGAAAGGAATTACAGCATTTCAAAGAAAAAAGAGCCTGTTAACCTGCTGATGAGCACAGAGCTCTTTCCTGTGGCAGAAGTGTTGTCCCTGTTTAGCAACCACAAAACCAACANGATGCAGGGATCAGGAGTCGAGGGCAGATGAGAGCATCTGCAGTTAGGAGGGGAAGAGGCTTTGGAGTCACAAGCCAATTACACATAGCAAAGACATTCTCTGTTCTCCAGCTGGATGGTCTCACCTTGCCTCCCAGCCTTACTCAGCCACTATGACCAGAGCCATGGCCTCACCACCTCTGCAGCTCAGCAAGCAGTCTCCAGTCCCAACAAGGAGCTCCTCAGACTGGCCCCAGCAAGAGCTCACTTCAGCAAGAGCTCTCCTGCAGCCCATTGGCTCCTGAACAATCTACTTCTGGCTGCGCTAATTACCCCAACCATGATCAGCTGGGGCCTCACACAGGTGGGGCAGATTATGCCTCTGGGCCTGAAACCACCCGGGGAACAACACACCCTGCGGGGTTGGGACTCATCCATGGGTCAGCTCCAACTTGGGATCATACCCCAAGCGCCAGCACTTCATTCAGCCTCCTCACCTATGGATGGTTCACAACCTCCATGCCACCCCCAAGCACAAGGCACAGTTTTCCAGTTACTATACATACAAAGCACATGATTTACAAACAAGCAGGAAATTCACACAGCATATATTCTACAAACAGACAAGAAATTTCATCACCTTCTCTTTGCTGTTACAGCACCGTATCTCATCACTGGCCCCAACTCCTTTGTCACAGTCTTCTTTACACAAGCACTTCTCGTACTTATCTGTACTCTCTCTCACACAAGGGCTTTCATGCATCACTAACTGCCCTACCAACACCCAAACCTGGCATTTGGAGAGTTTTTTTGACAATACTTGCCCCACCATCATCCAGACCGAGGATTCTGGGGAGCTTCACAGGCAATAATTGTCCTACCGTCATCCAGATCAGGCATTTGGAGATCTACCATCATACAAGCCAAAGTCTGGAGAACTTTTCAGGCAATTCCTTACACAAACGCTTTCATCTCCATGTTTCAATCTTCTTTGCTTTAATCATCACATTCCCATAACAAAGGATGCAACATCACACAAGCACTTTCATCTCCTCAGAAACTCCCAGTACATGGAAATTGGGGTTACTCACATTCAGTTCTCACCTTCTCAGTAGCAGCATGCAGGATTTCCTTGAGGGAATTCCCAGTCTAGTTTCATACCTTTGAATCCCACCCTCATCTCCTTTGTTTTGCTAGTTCTCTCCTACGAACAATCCTGCCCACTGCACCAATTCTGTGCTGCAAGCTCCCTTCTTCTGCAGGCCAGCACCAAACCCAGCAAGCCCCCCTCAGCTTACATTCATCCCTTTGCTCTTCTCCATAGCAAGTCCTCCGTGTTCCTGCAGAAAACCAGTGTAGTAGCAGCCACCACAAGAGCCAAGGGGGGAACACAGCACCAAGAGAGGGGAGCTCAGCAAGCTGCCTCCAGGCCCAACAGGAAGCTCCCCCAGCAGGAACTCACTTTAACAACGACTCTTCCACCTGATTGGCTCCTGGCTGATCAGTCCTGGCCTCCTCATCACCCCAACCACCATCACCTGGGGGCAGTTGGGGTCTCACACAGGTGGGGCAGGTTCTGTCTCTGGGGACTGAAACCACCTGGGGAACAAACACCCTGCTGGGTTGGGACCCATCCATAGGTCAGCTCCAACTTGGGGCCCACAGCCCTGCCTTGCTCTGATGCAGATTTCCAGCTGCCTTCCTGATCTGGGTTATTTAAAATAAAAGTACCAGTGGGGACACTTTTAATAAAAATATGTTTGTGTATCTAACTGGCATGTACTAATGTTCTCTGGTGTAACACTGATAACACACTAACCCTGGGGGTACATTTCCAGGCTAACACTTCCAAACCAACACTTCATGTAGATTGCTTTGAATGCCCAGAAACAAGAAGCAGGACCAGGGCAGGGTCACACCAGTCCCAGCCCCTCACGCTCAGTCCTCCTGAGAGCATCCTCTGTTCCTGGGTGGAGGGGGGTGGGTGGGCAAGCAGCACTGGCTCAGGACACCTCCTCACTGGCAGGGTACAATCTGAGCACAGCATCTCCTCTGGAGAGGGCTCTAACAAGATCACATTGTCACTTGAGGGCCCAGGATTACGGTGACAGGAAAGGAATTACAGCATTTCAAAGAAAAAAGAGCCTGTTAACCTGCTGATGAGCACAGAGCTCTTTCCTGTGGCAGAAGTGTTGTCCCTGTTTAGCAACCACAAAACCAACAGAAAAATCCCAGAAATGTTTTGGCTGCCTTAATCTGGAAACTTGTCATAAAGCCATTTCTCAATGTGAAAACCAAAGGACACAACACAGGACTTTATCACCTGAAAGATGCTGCCTCGGAGCCCATTCTACCCCAGAACAAGTACAGTTGAAACATATGACACCTCATTTTTAGGCAGCAGTGTCAGCCTTTGCTTTTTACCTCGCTATTCAACCTTTAGCTCACTACTCATCCCTCCTGCAGGAATCAGAATGAACAAGGCTTGCTCGGTGTCTGTGGCAGTCTCCCACTTATCAGCTGCCCAGGTCTCAGTGTGCAAAGCACACAATGAACAGTTCTTGCTGAGAGGGAAGCAGCTGAAACACCCATTATGAAAATTCAATGCTGAAAATGCTCTGAACTACTTTCCATTTTTCAGGCTTACATTGAAAAGCATTATTATTATTATTGCCAGTTTGCTTAATTTTTAAAAGTTATTATAAAGCTGAGAATGGCAATATTGTGTTACCTTCCCCAAGGTAGAAAGTGGTGTATTTGACGGGGCTGCAGATGGGTCACAGGTACCCACATAGCTTCTAAAGTCTGAAATGGGACTCTGGAAAGGACCCAGGTATCCCACAGCTCCAGAGGAGAAAAAAGAATTTCAGCTGCTGCTATCCTGGTCACTCTGTCAGCAAATCAATGAAAGAGCTTCTGCCATGAGAGCTTCAAATGCATCGTTTCTTCATCCTCCACAAGCTCCTGGGTAGCTTCCCTGTCCTCTGACTTCAGAGCCAGAGAAGAAGAAATTTCTTCCAAACAATTTGACCGTGCATGGGCAGAATAGGCTCTGCACAAGAACACCCTAACTCCTTCTCTCTTTCTAGCCTACAGAGGTGGTGGAAAGTCTCTGGAGAGGTGGCTGTACATCCTAGATGGCAACAGCCACAGTCAGTGCTTAGCAAAGACACATTAAAATGGTGAGGGATGAAATGCCATGCATGGAAAATTGAAGCTACCTTTTCTTACTACCTTAGGTTCCTCATTATTTTTGTACAATCACTATTAGATGACAGTGACTCCTAGCACAGTTAGATCATGACCTTCTCTGACCAAACACTGCAGACACACACTGTGTGAAACTGTCTTTACCACTGGACATTTATATTCCACTGGATTTATTTCTTCTAAATACTGGAACAGAAAACAGCAGCTGATGCCTATATAGCAGAAAGGTAGAGCTTGTGATAAAACAGCAGCCAGACCTTCACCACTCCACTGCCTATGAGTACTTTGTGCTTGTAAAACTCTCCCCGCATCACATCTCCAGACACATTTCTCCTTATTTTTCCCAGGGAGGCCAGAAAACGCCTCAGGACTAGGTTCACAACAGCTCTCTCCAAGCAGTTAATGAATGAACACTGGCATCCTTTCTGTTCACTCAGCCCTCCCTCCCTTCTTGTCCAGGATCTTTCTGGCCAACTAACGAGCTAGAAGACAGCCACATTCTGGGCAACTTCAGGAATGAGAAGTCCCAACTTCTCACAGCAAAGTGCCAGAGTTGCTTATCATGTGGATACACAGAAGAAATACCTGTTCAGTATATAAATCACCTGTCATCATGCTCCCTGGAAAACTCATTATTATAATAGTCTAATCATTGTGATATCCACTGGCATTACTCCCACTAACATTAATCCTGATTAGTTCATCTGGTATTAATGTGGATGTCACAAGTACTTCCACGTGATTTTTCAGGCTTGTTTTATGCTTCAGACCATCCTGGTTTCTGCTTTGGGGGAAAAAGCTGCTCATTCATCACCTGTAAGACAGTCAGGCACCAAAGTCCCAGGATTCATTAACTAAGCTGATCCCTTCCCTCAGGTCTCCCAGTGTCTTCCTCTTAGTGAAGAAAGTACTTCACACCCCGCCACTGTGTAAGCTCCTTGGTGTAGGGGATGCACGTTTTCATTTTGTGATGTTTTGTGCCCATTCCACATTGCTGAGTGCACCCTCAGTGCTCAGCACTTAACAACAGCCCAGGCAGGTCCCTCGGGCACCCATTTCATGCCAGCCTGAGGCAGGTGGCACAACTGCTGGGGAGAGGCACATTCTCTTGTAGGAACCAGAGCGGGGATAACTCTGTCTGCTCAGCCCAGGCATCTTATCACAGCACCAGGAGTTTTACTACCAATTCCTTCAACACTCCTTTACATTTCACTAGCTCTGCCTCAGACATGGCTGGAATATGAAGTGTAATTGCACGTGGGGGAGCATCAGCTAACCCATGCTGCCCTCTTCAGGAGCTGCTGCTATTAAACCATCACCAGGGTGCAGCACAATCATCATTTGGACTGGTTTTCACAAATAGGCATATCAAGGACTTCATTTCAACAAAGATAAAGTGCTTCTCAAAAGGAAGGGCCTTTTCCATGGCACTAAACACGTTCGTCGTCAGCTCAGGCTCATGGGAGCAAAAATGGACTTTTCCTCAGGAAGAACATGCACCCAGGAGAGGCAAAGGAGGATGAGTAGGGCACTAGTGGCAGTAGCTACACCCACAAACAGATGGAAGGAGATGACGGGCAGCAAAACCCTTACTCCTTGCTTCACGTTCTAATGCAGTGGATGAACTCTCATGGGGATTCCCTGATGGCACAGCCATTGCACCCACAGCACAGCCAGCTCAGCTGCTGGGTCACACCACTGACCTGAGACACTGATGCTGTCCTGCTGCAGCAGAGGACTTCACAGCTCAGGAATCAAAGCATCCTGTGACAAAGCAGCTGGCCCACCCAGTGACAGAAATACGCTGCCCCCAAACCAAAAGGGTGGGCATGTCATATGCAGAAGAGGAAAAATTCCAGGAGCCACTGTGCACACTCCCCTAGGGCTCCCCCAGTCACAAACACCTGCAGGAGGTGTGGAGAAGGGGTGAGAATCAAACCACGGGGATGGAGCAATCAAAATGCAACCATTAATAGATCACATGAGTGGAAACAAGGGGGGACTTTAACATTATATCAGTCTGTGGACAGACAAGAAAGGAAGCCATTGACAGAATTTCAACTAGTTCTGTTTCACTACAGAGTTTGAATTCAGCACAATGAGGCTGTTTGAAAGGTGCAGCTCCATCTGGGAAGGTCATAGTCTAGTGTGTGCTGCACAGGAATGCTGGCTCAGTGAAGGGCTTTCAGCTTCTCCCCATTACACAGGAGAAAAAGCTGGACCCATCAGATCCAAAGCAGCTATCTGGAGACAAGCTATGGCACATTTCAGGGATTGTGCATTTATAGTCCAATCATGTTTAAATCTTTTGCTCCTATCTGCTATCCAGGGACATCTTTGCATTTTGCTTTTATTTATCACCAAAGTCTATTCTCATTCCAGCCCACAGAGGCTGGTGAACAGCATTTCTTTATTTTTCATTCTGGAGGATTATTATTATGTTGAACCCATTTGTCCTTAACAGAGATGTAAGAGGTAGTTCCCTAGGAATTCAGATGTTATTTAAAGTTCTTTTCCAATATCCAATTTGCCTTTTATTTATTTAGGGAGCTATTTCAGCAGGAACCTTGCCACTGAGAGGCACCGCGACTTGTTTACAGCACTGGCCAGGAGCTGGGAGAGTCAGGCAGGTGGCAATGTTACAGATTAAAGAAGCAATTACAACAGAGAATACAACATTAAATAAAAGCAAAAATATCAAAGACAAGGGGGGAAAAGGAAACAAATTGGGAAAAATACACTGGTGCTTAGGATAAGCATAGTGCAGGGACGGGAGTGGGCTCCTGAGCCAGATACCATCTCATTTCAGAGGAGCTCTTCATGTTGTGACACACATGTGGCTGCCACTGGGCTGGCGTGTCACCTTCCCAGAGGCCACCAGCCAGGATGGCTCCTGCACCACCCTCCAGCAGAGTTTTCCCAAGTGGCAGCTTTGACATACCCCGGGAATATTCAAATATTCCCATGAAGTCCTGCCTGGAGCTGCACCGAGCAGGACAGGACAGCTGGGAGAGGGGTCCTGCTCCTCTCTGCAGAAGTTGCAGTGAGGGGAAGGTGAGCACTGACGGTGCTCCAAGGACACAGCAAAACTCCCTGGCTCCAGGGTGCCAGGCTGCAGCTCTGCCATTGACATTGAGCTGTTCATCTGTGCTCACAGCTCTTCACATCCCTGCCACAGGGACTCCTAAAACCAGCTTCAAAACCAGGGGTTGGGCTCCACATTGCCAAGAGCAGCATGGGCAGCACTGTGACACAGCATGTGGAACTGGGGAGCCCTTTGTCACAGGCTCTGCTTAATTTCTTAGAGGGGAGAAGACAGAAGAATATAGGATTCATCACTTTAAATTCTATATAGCGACAAACCAGCAAGTGCATTTAACAACTGAAATAGACTTTACAGACAGTAATGGATACTGTTAAAGTATAACCTGGTATTTGGATTATCAAAAGCAGAGTGTATCAATTTCTGGTTTTGTATTAAAGTTGTTTTTTCCATCTGTTGAAAGTGGCTCTTTGTGATTTCACAGGGCATTACACTTTATGTGTCTCATTTGCTGTACCCAAAGGAATATCATTCTGCTACTTTAAAAAATACCTTGGGATGCTGGCTAAGCTTTTAACTTTCCAGAACACGCTGCTTCTTGTCTGCCTCCATCCCAGCAGTTACCTTCTCTGGGTGTCTACCTTCTACACACACATTATGTATATAATGTAACTCACACATCACACTGTCTTTGTCACAATGAGGATTCTGCCTCTGTCCCTTTGTACTAAGCCCAGGGTCACCAGCCCAGCCTCTGCCACACTTTGGTCTCCTATTTGTCCCCAGCTCTCAGTGCCTCTAGCTCCCTGCAGGCTTGCCCCTCCTGCTATTGTCACTATACTACATTGGCTCAGACCTTGATGTCTTAGATCCCTGTTCTGAAGGATCTTGCTACAAAGTCAATTTGGGGAAGGGTCAGTATATTGCTAACCTAAGCTTGAAGCTGGGTCTGCCCCAGCTGCATTTTTGCTTCACAAGGCTGTTACAGGAACTAATGATTTATCTTGACCCTGCTGTGCAACACCCACAACACCCCAGCAGCAGCCTCTGATTCTGCTGGGCACACACAGAGCCACAACAGAGTGGAGCTTCAGATTTTCTGCCACAACTCCAGCAGTGACACCAAGCTATACACAGAGAGATGCTGGGCACGACGAGAAGGCTGAGCTG
This sequence comes from Brachypteracias leptosomus, assembly GCA_013401335.1. NCBI lineage: Eukaryota > Metazoa > Chordata > Aves > Coraciiformes > Brachypteraciidae > Brachypteracias > Brachypteracias leptosomus. The sequence continues at coordinate 146,474 of VYZX01011232.1, read as the reverse complement.
GATGTGCTGCTCTCCTGCATTTTCTCACCATCTCCAATATTATTACAGTGACGCACAACACCAGAGAATATAATTGCTGTAGTGATTACTTACACCCATTACATTAAGCTTTAAAATGCTCCTTTCAAATTGAACAATGTTTTTTCAAAGTCAACAGCTGGTTCACAGCTTGAAAGCAACAGTTAAGATAAATTAAATAAAAAGGGTAATAAAATCACAGACTAAATTTAATTTCTGAAGCACATGTAAACTCCAGCAAAGCCTTTAAAATATCTTTTAAAAACATCCACAGAAACAAAGTCAATACAACCAACAATTATACTGTGCTCATTAATAAGAATGTGATGTACGAACACAAATAACTGTGTACACTTCTAAATATACTTAAAGCACAAAACCAAATTCATGCAGCATTTATAGCCTTAGTCTGGGGGATAAATCAAACAAATTTCAAATAGGATTTGTAAATCTTGGGAGAAAGGAAAAAAAAAAATGTTTACATATATATTCTTCCTCTTAAGGTACATACATATACATAAAGTGTGGTTAATGAAAATGACACGTCCCTACCCCTAGGATAAAAAGGTGATTTGGTGTGTGCTCAAGATCTGTACAATGCCAGGAGCCTTCATCAGCTCTTGGAGTGTACTACAGGAACGACAGGCAAGACTTACATTTCTAGAGCATATGACCCCATTTAAATGCCAAGAGACTTTTCCCTGGCCTGATCTCCTGTTTGCCATTGGAAGCACATTATTCACAATTCAAATGGCCTCTGCTTGGCTGGCGATGAAGTGCCAAAGCCACACATCCATCTGGATGAGGCAAGAGCCATGCCCTGGCTTTCTTCCATGCTCCTGTCAGAAGAGCTTCCCACCTCCAGCACCGCTCCAAGATGTCTCTGCCTCCATCCTTTACAATGTAGATCAGCTGTTCAGCATTTTACATCCTACTGCACTTGACACACAAAATGATGCAAAACTCAAGAATACAGATTCCACCTTCTTTACCTCAACTGAGCCATATCAGAAAGGCTGTTTCTCACCAACGCTCATTACAAACAAGAAATATCCCAAATTAGTTTTCTTTGTAAGTCTTTCCAGCAGGCAGGCAGACTTGGTGCCACAGTTTTACAACACATTTAATCCACATGTACATTGCAACAGACAGGCATATTCCCTGAGTTACACACTTTTACTCCCTCCTTTGCTGCACGACCCTTGAAAACAGCAATAGGGACTATGGCAGAAGGAAATCAGAGAGCCACTTGTTCTAGAAGTCACTGGGACTGCATAGTAAAAACTGCACCATGCAAAAGAACAAGATGAATACGTAAAGAGATTGCAGCTCATTACTTATAAGGAGAGACATCTCTGTGAAGGGCAATTACACCAAATATTTTCCTACACTTGGTGCACAAGCAAGATTTTGGCAGGCACTCAGAACAAGAGGTTATGTTGGCATAAATTCAGTGTGGGATTCATCTCACCTACCTTTATCTGTCAAAAAGGCAAGAGGGTCATCTATGCTGGTCTTTGAGCTTCCTTCTGTAGCCCGAGGAGAGAAGCAGGCACCCACAGAGAGCAATTCATCCCACTTGCTGCCTACCCTAAGTATCCCATCTCAGGCTGGGACGGATCCCTCTCTAACAACTCAAGAGAGCCCAGAGGACAGGCTTAGGCTGGACACTTATTGGGATATGGCCCAGCCTAAAATAAAACCTCCAACCAAAAGTCCAGTTGAGACAACAGAAAGTACTGACTGCCATTTTTTTGAATATTTGTTGTAAAGAGCTTTTGTTTCTTTTAATGTTAGAGGAGCTGTCTGAACATGTTTGCAAATATGAAGGAGATTCAAGTTGATATAAGCCAAAAAAAGAAATAACTAAATTTTAAACATAGTCTAACTTACATAATTTCCATCCAAAGGTAACTAAGGCTACGTATGTAAGCAACACTAATACTGACTGTGTCAGTTGCATCTCAGCACTGACACGTATGTCCCAGATGGATGTTACATAATGTTTTCAGAAAATTAAGCGTTTTCCAGTGATTTCTGAAAGTAGAACTGGGTGTGCTGCTATAGCTTGCTCTAGAAAGAACATTCTGTGTCCTACACACGCTGCAATGGAATGCATTCCAAAGTGCCATGCAAAATGTCACCTTATCTTGAAGTTATTCCATCTAGTAATATCAGAGAAATTATGACAATATGTTGTTCTACATGAAAGTACATGACAGCACTATTTGTGAGACCTGGCAGCTGCCACTCTCAGCAGAGCAGATGGCAGTGATAAAAACACAAAGCAGGAGCAGGTTGATAAAGACATACCCGTCATTACACTCTCTGTACAATTACACTCCACTAAGACACAACCACGACGTGCGGCTGCGGCACCCTTGAGCAGCAAGACCTTGCTTATCTCAGGAAAAGAACTCTGGTATAACAATTAATGCTGTACACATTATTAATCAGAGTCATTCAGCCCCTGCCCACAGAATCAGAAGAAGCAGCCAGGAAAGACACCCAAAGTCTTTAAAGTCTTTGTGTTCACACTTTTATTCTTGCAGACGGAGAGACGACCGTTCAGCACCTCCATCCATGTAGAGGCAAATCAGAGCCAGCCATGGCAACACACACTCGTGGCAATCATCCATTCACATTCCCATCTAAGGGCCAGAGGGCATGTCACCTCACATTCTCACTTTTTTTTTTTTTTAACATTTTAGGGGGCAAAGGGGAAGGGTGGTGTTAAATAAGTACATTGCTCATGGAAGGTACCAGCCAACTGCTTGTGGAAGCAGACGATTTACTGACCCTGAGGCACAGGTGGCAGGACAGCAGCAGCACCAGCCTCCCCTCCCCATCACCCCTGCCCCAGGCAGAGCCATGGCTGACACCAGCAGGCACTTCTCAGCCACAATGGCCAGTAAAGGCAAACACCACCCAGGCCAACCACAAGAGCATCCTCCTGATGCAGATGGCATCACTTATCACACAGTGATAAGCAGCAGTAGCAGTACCAGCAAGGAACCAGTAGCCTTGGATGGCAGAGCCTCAGGTTCCCTCAGCAGCTCAGTGGCTATAGACATAAGAGCACCAACGAACTCCACAGCTTTCAATCCCTTGGCAGAATGAACAACCTGCAGGTGCCAGTTCAGCTTAGATCAACCACCGGGAGCACTGATGCAGAGAATGAGGACATTGAACAAAATTCACAACCTGTTCCCTCCTCTAAGACACTTGATTGTAGGAAGGCTTTATTTTTAAATGGGCAACTAATAAAATCAACCAGAATTTTAAGTTCTAGCTGAAAATCTGTTAGCTTCTGTAACAAAGAATCTAGACCTGTGGCACAAATATTAAATGCATATGTCATGTCTACTTTAATATATGACCTCCAACCATGATACTTTAAAAATGTTGATTCCATCCTTGCTTATTAAGTAATCAGTGTAAATAACCTTGCAGTAGTTTTGAAATGTCTGTGAAATAAACAATAGGAGTGTTTTTATGGATATGTTCTTACAAGATGCTACTAGAGACCACTTGTATTTTCCAAGATAAACAAAAATTAATCTCTAACAATAATTAATGACATGCACTGTAAGAATAATGTGCTGGCAATTAACATGATAAAACACAACATTGCTGATATACAACCAATAGATACAGCTAAGTGCATATATAATTGACATAATCAGGAATAAAGATTAGCAGGTTTAAAACCTTTCTATAGTCAGAGGAAGAGCTGCTTTCCTAGGAAAACAGTGCTCAGATCTGTCACTCATCTTGCTTCTACTGGAACAAAAGACAGTAAGCCTGATAATAAGCTGTTCAGATATTCTACTTGAAACTCTTATGAAAGATTTGACTATACTACTTCATTTAAATCTTGTGTGGTTTACTGTGCAAGCATGCATTCTATCCTGATACAATTTCAAAAATTTGAGTTAGTTTAGAAAACAAATATTTAAAAACCTGGCATCTAACGAGTCCATTTTACATGACAGTACACTAGCCTAATAAAGGGAGCAGAGCTGACAAGAGATGGAGCTATTATGAAGTATAAATGATGAGAGGATGTTATTCAGCTGCTCCATCTCACTCCTGCAGCACTCACAACTTGGTACTTCCCATGGAAAGTGCCAACACCCATCTCAAATCCAACTGCCTCTAATACACAAAAGGAATGAATCCTATGGTGGTTTAAGAAGTGAAGAAGTTAATTTATACCAGAAGCCTGACAGCTCCTGACTCCAGCTCACCACTGCTGTTGTGATTCACCATAAGAAACCTGGCTTATTAAAAATGTGGCAGGACCTTGGATCTCTGCACAGTCCACCTCGCTCCTCATGCCCTGAACTGCGCACACTTCACCTTGCAGGTTGTTTTTAAACTTCTGTGCTTTCCACTTGAAGTCATCATGACATTCCACACCTATGCTCATTTTCTTTAATAGCCCACTACAGTTACCATTAGCCCCTCTTTCCTTTGTACAAAGAACTAGCCAAATAATACCACTTAGAGGCTAATGTGTTTCAGGGTCTCAACTTTACATACCATGGAGACACAACTTATGCCAGCCTAATGGCAAGCTTAATAAGAGGTATATAAAACTAGCATTTCTTAAGATAACAGGGTTTATAAAACATTGTGACAACCATCAAAATATGATGGAATGTTATGAAAGTTTCAGTGTAACTTTCATAGTTTTGCTTTGGTTTATCTTCTTTATAAAATGGGAAGAAGATATATCAAGAACATTAATTTTTCATTTGTTGTCATAAATTTGTTTTTATTTAAGCTCAGCTGCAGTAACTCTGATCAGCACCATGTAAATTCCAGCCTAGGAAACCATCACTGCTGAGCAGTGGAAGGAAACACTAATTCTCAGGACAGGCTTCCCCCAACAAGTCCAAGTCACAGCACACCAGGATCTGAGACAAGCTGGTCCAAGAGCAGCCTCCTCACACCCAGACCCCTCTTTGCCCATCCTCTAACACATCAGAGAGGCCCTGGCAGCAGACACCAGAGCTGCTGAGCTCCCAGGACACTGCTCACACTGCCCCAGCACTGCAGACACTGGAATCAAACCCTCTCTGGGTTGCTGGGTGTGACACTGTGCTGGAGGTTTCATCTTTATTAAAGTCTCCAGGCAAAGTCAACCCATCTGACCCTATTTTGCCCATCAGCAGTGCAGGTAATTTACATGTCTCTACTTGAGTTTATACATTTGGGGCATCTGTTTAGTTTTTTATCACTCCTGGCCTTGGCTCCCACACTCCTTCACAGATCAAGTAACTGCTTTCCCAGTTTGCTAATTCCAACAGCTGGTTATTACTCACCAGACTCCTGCTATACTCGCCTGGGGAAGAATCATAAATAAATGTGTACAAGCAAACAGATGCTGTCATTTTAAAAATTGATCCACCTAGTAAAAATGTCCTTCTTGGGACTCAAGTGGTGAATCACTGAGCATGTGTCTTGATGCCAGTTTAATAAAACCCCCAAAACAATCTTTGCTCATTAATTCAAATTAATAAATGAGGAAAGAGTGTTATAAAAGAGGATATTACTACAAATAAATAGTTAAATTCTAAACAGGCCAAACAACTGCTATTTCTAATGAAGACAAAGACATTATAAGATACACAGCATTTTTAATATATATCTATTTGGTGTAACTAATCACTTTTCCACCAGCAGCAGATAAGGTAACATCCAGTAACTGTGGGACCTGGAATCTGTGACTGTAAACCAAAGAGAGAAATACAGACGGTTTATCAGACTTTATCATCTCTCTTAATTGTTTGCCTGTTTATTCGGGGGTTTTTTTAATAGGTAATTTCTTTCTGAATGTCAGTGCTAGGAGAAAGTGAGCTGCCTGGAGCATATTTAAAAATACACAGAATACAAAAGAGAACAAGTGCTTTGCAGACTATACCACAGGAAACAGCAACAAAAAAGTCTTGGTACCAACACTTCCTCCATGTTTTAAAGGGACACCTTTCTGCAAGGTTAGGCAGCTTGGCTCCCACAATCTTTGAAAAATTTGCTTCTGATGGAAGCAGCTCAAGTTTCAGTGATGGTGGCATAATCCACAGGGAAATGAAACTCTTCTTCACATCATTTTCTGCAGGTTACACAGGTAACAATCTCTGTTCTTTGGCAGCAGAAATTAAATTACCGCTTGTTGACTTAAAATGGAAATGTCTAGCACTGAACTCACCCACTTCCTTGGCCAGACAGCTCACCAAAAAATACCTGCATTAGTTTACAGCCACTTCCAAACTAGTGCACATGTACTGCAGGGTTAATTACTCTGATAGCAAAACTTCCCAATTCAGCTTTTGCAAATCTGTTGGGTTCTATCTCCAATAAAGACAATCTCAACCAAATTGCTAAGATGCAGTCTGATATTACTAGCTTGCAGCAGATTTTCCTCCTAGGCTAAAGGCCAAACACAAACACACTACAAGACTTAATACACCTGAAAATCAATCTTTATCAGCCTGGCAGCCACAGAGCTCAACCCTTTCAGGACTATCAGTGCCACATCAGCCCTCAAACCATTGTACCAAAATATGACTGACTAGAAATAACTCCCTTCCAGTGTATAATCAAAGAGAAACACTGAACCTCACAAAACTAAAATCTACTCCAAATGGTTCTTTATCTACAGTAAAACTGATAAAGTTTATCATGGCCTCAATGCCCCCCTGTTGTGCTAGAGATGTGTTCAGAACTTGGTGCTATGTAAAATACCAGAAAGAAAATCCAAATCTTCAAAGTGTTATTTGTGAAAATATGCCTAATATTTAAACTAGGAAAACTGTGATTTAGCAATAATTGTATTAACCATCTTAAAGAGGAATAAAAGTTAATATAAATAGCAATTAAAAATGGACAATCAGCAACACTTTCTAGCACTGAACACAAGGTCTAACAAGTTTTCCTTGCCAGTTAAATACTTTCTCCTATAGCAGCATATATTAACATTTAGGAACCAAGAAGAAAATTCTAAATGAAAGTGCTAAAATCACACAGTCACAGAAGGAGCTGAAGGTGCCAAGAGAAAGGCAGTTAGAAGGCAGAGAACAGACAGGGCAGCATGAGGAGCGACAGGGCGAGGCTGGAGTGTGACAGCAGGAGAGGAACTCACTCAAACCAGACAGCTGGGAACAGGGTAGAGAAGAGTCACAAACCGTGACAGCAGGACTCAAATCACCTCTTTTTCTTCGAAAGCACTAGCAACTGAACCTGGGACAAAGAGCGAGTGTTCTCTCAGTACGGAAGGTGATGATTTTAACTTTTTCTGTAAATGTAAGATTTTGCATCAAGTCTGAAGATTTAAGCCTAAAGAAACAACACTTTCTCATGAGTTGCACATTCCTCATTTCTCATTATGCTGCATTAGACTTTGGTTTGTTAAGACATCCCTCAGAGTTGCTGAATTTTAAAGTAAAATAACATTTTCTTTTCAGTCAAGTATTAAGTACTGACAACAGGTTCAGGGCATATTAAGGAAACAAGTTTGGGCTGAAAAACACCACACAAGATGTGAGAGAAGAGTGAGGTGTGTATTCCAACACAGGAAGCACATCTCGAGCACCAATTCAAAACAGGAGCATAAACCACCCAAAAGACACTTCTCAGGGCTGCCTTCACCCCTGGGGCTCCTCTCAGGGGATTCCGACCAGCACGGAGCATCCCACATGGGCTTCCTTTCTAATACCTAAGATCAATACTGATTAGAGTATCTATCTCCTCGTTTTGCACTGCTTGTTAGCAGCTCTCCCACTTCTGGAACAGGGTTCCTTACACCACCGCTATGGTTCCCAAGTCGGCTACAGCAGAAAGGGAACGACATTGGGGTTACAGACTCCCCTTTAACGCAAACAGCTGCATCAATCGTATAATTACTAAATTCTGGTAGACTCACTGGTCAAGAGCCCAAATGCCACGATCTGGACTGAGTTCTGGTGATACCACACGGCTCACAAAGGAGAGCAGGGAACCAGCACTGCCGGGGGGGGAACGACTCCACTCCCTTCACCCCCGAGCCCCCCCGACCCTCATACAGTTACGTGATGAACCAGGTGATGAGATTGACCTGGGCTAACACTAACCTGAGAAAATGAGGGGGTTTTAACCTAGAAAAGTTTTCCGTTCGGTTCGTTAAGCGGCCGCAGGGAGGAGCGCAGCCACAAGCTCAGGACACACCGGGGGGGGGCCGCCCCCTCCCTTCGCCGCTCCCCGGCACAGCGGCAAGAAACGCTCCGCGACGGAAACGCGCCGTGAGAGCAGCGCGAAGAGCAGCCCAGAGCTGCCAGCAGCGGCTGCAACCGGGGAGGGGCGAGTACGAGAGAGGGAACGACACCCGNACCCCCCCCCGCCGCTCCGGCCCCACTGAGGGCAGCCGCGGCCCCCGGACCCAGCGGCGGCGAACTGCTTGGACCCGACCACTTCGAAGAGCTGCGCAGGACTAGTCACGGGATCCGGAGCCCTTTTGTAGCCGCCGCCGCCGCTGGGGCGGAGCCGCCGCCTGTTGCCAGCGTGACGCTGGGCGGGGCCAGCCCCCCCCGGGAGCTCCGCAGGCCCGCCCTCCGGTGCCTGCCCCCGAGCTCCGCGCAGGCCCCGCAGCGCCCGGCGGACATGGCGGCGCCCGGCGGTGCCGGCCCCGCGCTCTGGACAGAGGTGCGGGCGCTGCTGCCGGACACCGAGGAGGGTCTGACCTTGTCGCTGAGCGGGGAGGTGGAGGAGTGCGTGCTGCGGCTTCTGCGGCGGGGCCGCGGGCTGNCCTGCTCTACGGCGTGGCGGGCGGGCCCTGCGCGGCCGCGGCCCTGCGGCGCCTGGGAGACGTCCTGCGCGACTACTCCTGGGAGAGGCTGAACGCGGCGCCGTGGCGGGAGGTCAGCAAGGCCTGGCGGCAGGTCTACACCTACGGCTGCCTCTTCGGGGCGCTGTCCGAGGTCGCCGCCGGCCGCCCCCTGGCCCAGGCCGTCCGTCTGTGCGACATGGGGCTGCTCATGGGCGCCTCCGTCCTGGACAACGTCCTGGCCCGGCTCGTGCGCGTCCTGCAGGCGCAGCTGCCCCGCAGGGAGCAGGGCGACGAGGGCAGCTCCAAGGTACGGCTCTGAGGTGGCTCGGGGCCCGGGCTCCCCCCCTCATCGTGTTCCCCCGGGGCCCCTCGGGTAGAGGGTGGTAGGGTGAGGGTTTCGATAGCGGCTGCTGGAGGAGAACGTCTCTTGCAGAGTGTCCGGATCGACCCAGCTCCAGCTCCTGTTGTGCGGCCAGAGGATGAGCTCCCACACGTGCACTGCCCTTCACTGGAGCACTTCAGAGACAACTACCTGATTCCCCAAAAGCCCGTGGTCTTAGAGGGGATTATTGACCACTGGCCATGTATGAAGAAGTGGAGGTGAGAAATAAGAGTGTCTTCTCTGTCCTAGCAAGGCCGCGGATCGTCTTCTGTGCCAGGTATCGTGGTGCTCAGTGGAGCAGCAGAGGCCTTCACAGAAGGCAGGTGCCATCAGGAGTGACTTGTGTCGACAGCACCTTTCTGCTGTGGTGTTGTCTTTGCTCTGCAGAATTGCTCCGTAGATGAGGGAAGCACAACAAACCAGCAAAGCAGGGCATGGTGAGTGCTGGGGTCCGGGAGGGCAGCGCTTCGCCCTGGCTGCCGGGCTGTGCCAGGGGTTCTGGCGTGTCGCTGGCGCTGGGCACTGCTCAGTGGGCACTGCCAGCTCTCCGTGAGGTGCTCAGATCAGTGACTTTTGTGTCTTGGAACTTGCTGGCGGTCACTGCAATGGCAAGTCAATTTCAGAGGTGTGTGAGTAAGCCTGGTGTTAATGAATGGCAAGTCAGTTTCAGAGGTGTGAGTAAGTGTGGTGTTGGTGAATGGGAAGTCAGTTTCAAAGGTGTGTGAGTGTTATGAATGGAAAGTCAGTTTCAGAGAGGTGTGAGTAAGCGTAGTTGGCTTTTTCATTCACAATTACAATCATTGATGTTTGCTTGTTTCCTTGCTGCTCACATCCTTTTGTGCTGCCTTTTGTCTCTGGTGGGTTGGTCTTAGAAGAAGTTCATGGTAGTACAGATTTATTACTCAAAAAAATTAACTTTGATTGATTGCCTTTCAAAATCAGGAAGAAGAGCAGTGTAGAAGGGTAATGGCACTTTCTTTATTTCAGTGTGGACTATTTTTGTCAAGTCGCAGGGTGCCGCACGGTCCCGGTGGAGCTGGGGGGCCGGTACACGGACGAGGAGTGGTCTCAGAAGCTCATGACTGTCGGTGACTTCATCAACCAGTATATTGTGAATGAGGTCTGTTACTCCTACTGTGTTGCATCTCCAAATACAGCAGTGCACTGCAGCATTAGAGCTTGGCTTCTTCCAGTAGCTCGAGCCAGATTATGTTTTGCTTGTGTGGGTATATCAACACTCCTAAAATCTCACTGTAGCTGCAAGTTACTGTTTCCGAAGACCCCTTGCACTTGTTGAAACAGTTCTAGTACTCCAAAATAGAACATTGGAAATCAGTGTTACCTATAAGTAAATTGACTGAATTTACCTGTAAGTAAATTAACAGTCGTCTTTCATTCCCAAATGTCACTGTGCTTTTCTCTTCTCTGCTGTAATTTCAGAACCGTGTAGGATACCTTGCCCAGCACCAGCTTTTTGATCAGGTAAAATCGAGTGAATGTTTTCATCTCTCTGCAGTCAAGTGTTCTCTTTGTAGCACAAGTCATTTCTGAGGATGTCAGCTCAATTTAGATGAAGGGTATCTGGAGAATTTACAGTATTCTTGAAGTTTCTGTTCCCACAATTTGAAGGAATAGAGGAGCAGGGATTTCTGCCAATTGGCCAAAAGACTTGGAAACAAAAAAACCCCTTTCTTTCCCCCACCTCTCCTTCCAACAGAATCTGCTTGGTAGGCCAAAGCATGAGGACATTTCCCACAGGTTCCTAGCAGTTCAGCTCTTTCTCTCTGCCTTTTGGACAAGCAGGTCATTTGTATTCTTTGTATCGAGTTTCATTCCTCTGTTCTATTAATTACACACCTTTGGCAAGTCAACACATAACCCATTTTAATGTTTATTTCTTTATGGGAGCAGATCCCAGAACTGAAAGAAGATATCAGTATTCCTGACTACTGCTGCCTGGGGGAAGGGGAAGAAGATGACATCACCATTAACGCCTGGTTTGGTCCACAAGGCACCATCTCACCTCTTCATCAGGATCCCCAACAAAATTTTTTAGCTCAGGTCTGTAGTCTACTTACTCTACGTGTGTCATTAATGCTATGCCTAGAAAAAAAGCATATGGTGTGTTAGAGACACAGGTGGCAGACAACTCGATGGAATTCCAATAGTCTGATTTCTTTTAGCTTTTTATAATAGCAGTGTCTGGTTATTGCTAACAAAGATAATGGTATTTCTTGTAATTGGTTGTATTTTACTGTTAAATGCCAGCTGTGGTCCAGTTTCCAGTAATGGGCAGGTTAATAACAGATGGAAAACATTTCTTGTCATATATACAGGTATTTGGAAGGAAGTATATCCGCCTGTATTCACCACAAGATTCAGAAAACCTGTACCCACATGAAAGCCAAATTCTTCACAACACTAGTCAGGTAAATAGTTGCCTGAAATTGTATTATCAGTAATGTTACTTATCCCATCATTTTTGAGTAAAGACATTGTACTGATGCTTGGTTTGGTTTTTTATAGGTTGATGTGGAAGATCCTGACTTAGCTAAGTTTCCAAATTTCAGAAAGGCTGCATCTCAGTCCTGCATTCTGATGCCTGGGCAGGTTCTGTTTATTCCAGTTAAATATTGGCACTATGTCCGATCACTTGACATCAGCTTCTCTGTCAGTTTCTGGTGGTCATAGCTCTGGAGCATGAACTCTGTTAGCACTCTAAGAGGAATTAAAAATTGGATGGAGCTTCTGGCATCTTTTCACAAGAGAATTCTTTTTAAGGATGAGAATGTTCTTCCCTGTCCAGAGGTCAGAGGTGGGTGAAAAAAAAAAAAATGAAGAAACCAGAAACTCTTGCTTCAGCATGGTGAAAGAATCTGGATGGGTAAATGGGAAGAGGATGCTACAGCCACCGTATTTCTGTGGATGTTTCCAATCTGATCTCCTCATAAAGACCATTTGTTAAGTCGTCATCTTTTCTGTGTGTGAACACTTGCAGAGAAAGGCTTCTTGTAACATTCACCTGCACAGACCAGCTTGCAGGACTGGCTGAAGACATCTGCATCTTCCATTCCCAAACACACACTGGGGGTCCCAGCCCTGGGGTATGGAGAATACACACAACACAGCCTCCAAAAACTCTGCAGGCGTAACTGTGAAGGAGAACAGGAAGGTCAATAATAGTTTTATTGTAAGATTCTTAAAACTTCAGGAAAAAATAAGTCAATTGGAGCAGTGTTCTCATAGTTACTAAGGAATCCAGCACAGTCTGGCTGTTTGCAAGAGTGGGAGAAAAGGTTTCCCTGCAGGCCAGTTTTCCTAGCACCGCCTGGTGCCGAGAACGACGCTCCTCTCTGCTCGCCCTGGTTTGGATGGTGACTGGGAGTCTGAACGACTCAGGCCTGTGAAGAAAGCCACAGTGAGCTTGGTGAGTGACACACAAAAAAAGGGGGATATTGTTTAACCTCCAGATTTCTAAAGTGCTTTATATATTCCTGTGTTCCTGTTCAGAACGCCCAATTTCCCTGGCTAAATAAAGGAATTCCAAAGAGACTGTGCTCTTCTTAGAAGCTCAGTATTTCCAGAAGTTTTAGACTCATGTGTTGTGTCTGTCCCTTGCACCCCCCACCCCATCCCCCTTCAACATCTGAAACAACATGCACAGATCTGCGAGTGCCCGTGAGCCATAATCCTGCACTTGAGGGCTCAGTGCTGCCTGTGTGGGGTTCACTGAAACATACAACCAGAGTCAGAAATAATGGGGATTCTACCAGTTACAAATGATACAGGCACTGCCACTAAATATCACAGTCCCTCCTCTAGTGTTATCCCACTCGATTTTTTTTAAAACAGGTTGCTTAGTACCTGGAATGTCAAGACTCCAGAAATCATTACACTGTGGACAGCGTGGTTCAGCCTGAGCTCTGAAGTACTTCCTGAAACAAGGCAAATGCATTCCAATTCCACAGGATTCACACACTTGGCTCTGAAATCAGGGAGTGTTAAAAAAAAAAATAAATTACAACCTGGCCTTCAGTTTAACATAGGCTGCCAGATACACAATGCTTTATTCCAAAGAAAGGTTCACACAGTACAGAATGTGGATACTCAAAGTTGATAAATGATAAAAGCAAGTATTTTCCTGGAAACTAGGAAATACTATTTCCCTATATGTACAAAATTTAGCTTGAAAGACACACCACTGAGCTATTTGGGTACAATCAAGGAGACCAAGTTGGATGAAAAAATAAGGCCAGAATTTTTCAGTGCCTGCCCAACACTCCAAGGGAAAGATCACAAACTCCAGCTATGACCACATGAGTACATGGGCAGGTGCCTGCTGAGGTAAAGCAGATGTTACCTGGATGGCAAGGCTGCGGCAGATGTTACACTTCCTTGCTGCATCTTGGTAGTTGCTGAGAATGTATTGTTCCATCTCAATGATGCAGCGAGTGTGCAGAGTATATTCTCCATTTCTCTAAGGAAAGAAATGGTAAGATGAAGAATTTAATTGCTTCTACCTTTTTTAACTTTTCTAACCACCTGCCAGCAAGCATTTGACATCCACCTTTTTCTGCCACTGTGAAACCAACGTGCTGACACTGATAAAACGTAAAGCCAAAATACTTTTGAAGTAGCAGAATTCATTTGTTTAGAGGATCAGAATAAAGATCTCACATCTTTAACAGAGATCTAGTCCTTGGATGGTACAGGTGAGCAAAGATGCTCTCCTTAAAGACATGCAGTTCTGGGACCCTCCATTTGCACATTACCAGAAATTCTGCTGGCTTTCAGCAAAATCTGGGCATTTACTGCTTGAGGTATCTTTGAAAATCTCTGTAAAATCACTCTGAGTAACTGTGGCAGCAGCTCGGAGATCTATGATGCAGTGATTCCAGGAGGGAAGTGACTGAGGCCTCACCTGTCCTGCCAGGCAACTGCTGTGTCCACGAGTGGCACATGCATTTCTGGTAGGGGAGTTTTCAACATGTTCAGCCTCACTGCTCTTCAAGACACTCCAAATGTAACTAACAGCACTGATCCCCAGCTCTTGCTCCAAGTTGAAGTGTTGTGTGCAGAGGACATCTATGCTACAGTGCTGGAGCAGCAATAAGCACAGGCCCCACAAAACCATTTCTGCCATTGTTCATTGAAGAACAGCTCCAGTTTCAGCCATCACATCCAGAAAATAGTAATACCTGGACCTACTGAAACACGAATGCTTGAAAAGATTGAGCAGTTACCTCAGAGAGCCACTTATCCTCCACAAAAACTTTCAGCACTTGCTCCGCTTCCTTTTTCTTCATTTTCTTTGTCTTAAGCTGGTCAGCCAAGTTTAAAATATCTGTAGAAGATGCAAAGCCATTTTCTGATAAAATGATTAGGTCCATCTACAGAAAGAAACATTTTCAACTATTAAAAACCCCATGCAATTAGGTCAGACAGCCCTGCTAGTGATGTGCAGCTTTTTCAGCATCCACACACACAGGATACACTGCAGTATATGGCTTGAACCAGAACTGTAAAGCAAAGGCCAAAAGCTGAAACAATCATTGTTACTTTGACAGTTTTAATCTTTGCCAAGAAAGCATTTCCACAAACAGAACTTTACAGTGCTGCCTAAATGAAGCTGCATTCAGAGACCCCTGAGCACACTCAGGGGTGACATCTATTTCTTTTTATCTGCTCTTGGCCAAGGTTCTTTTGAGGAAAAATCTCTCACTACTGAAGTAAGTTTATGACACCCTGGAGTCATTAGTACTGCTGAAGCTACATGGTGCTTGAAGGTTGCAGCAGTTATTACCCATCTTCAGAGAATCTCTCACTGGAAACGTTCCTGCTGCTCGTTACCAGAGCAGTGTGCAGAGCTTTACACCAGTAAAACCACCACGATGCCTCCTCTGCAGGGTGGGCAATGGGCAGGGAGATCTCTGGCTACTACCCGTGTAAACTAGACTTTTGCAGCTGTCACACAATAGTCAATGCACCTCTTTCCAGTTTATACAGAAAAAAATATTTTAATGAGTGTGCAAAAAAACCCCAAACAAACCAGTGGCTGGAGAAATTAAGTCCTCAAATTTCAAGGCACTATCAGGACAATTCACTAGAACATGCAAGATACACAGCTATGATCCCAACTGTCAATAATGGTTGTTGAGAAGAAACTGGGACATCAAAAGTCCTGGAGTCTCAGCCCAATAGTTCTATATGGAACTTAAAAAAATTCTCACATGTATGTTTTCTTGTTTATAAAGCAGCATTCTGATGAGTTTATTAAACACAGCACTAATTGGCTAAGCAATAACAATAGACTAATGTTTCCATTCAAATCAGCAAATCCAATTTGTATGGAATTAGCATTAAAATCTACTGTGTATTATTAGACTCCTGAAGCCAGTGGAAAATTTGGCAATCAGAGCTGAAAACCCTGAAGGAAGGGGTTTGCTAAACTAAAAGCAGATTTGTCAAGTCACTAACTCCAAGGAGCATTCCCCTGCTGCTGATTTCAGTCCACCAGTAACTGACCTTCAACAGAGAATCATCACGTGCACATACCCCCATCCCTGCCCCCCAGTTCAACTTGGCATAAATCTTGGTAAAACAGCAACTAGTTCCCCAACCACATCTCCATTCATTCCCATTTCCACTCATTTGAAGATGGTACCTTCACAGATAATGTGATTTACTAATAACTGACAAACTTACTGTTTTTCTGAACAATTCCAATTCATTTTCTGTATAGTCAGACGCCATTTTAGTTATTTCAGTTTCTGCCAAATTCACCTATAAAAAAAAAACCCAAGACCAGACCTTTCAGTGAAAGGTGAATTTGAGCCACGGGCAGCTCCCTCTGCTCTCATGCACTGGTCATGAGAGGCCAAGCCAGGTGGTGGCAGCAGGTCACACACCTACCAAAGCATAGTGTGCTCTCCCATCACCTTCTGACATGCCCTTGCGGATCTGCATGAACAGGGGCTGCAGGTGGCTGTTGATAGCACTGATGAAGTCATCCAGTTTATCGTGTGCATAGTACACTGAAAATAAACAAGAAAAAGCACATACACAAACAAACCAAACAAGGACACAAACCCCAAAAAAATAGAACAAACCAGGAAGAATAACGTGAGAAATTCCTTTGGATTTTAAGTCACTGATACTTAGTTTTCATTTTACAGAAGAATAAGACATTCAGAGAAGTGAATTTGAGGAAAAAAATGTGAACTTTGACCCAAGTCAGTCTTCATTACCAGAACATTTCAATAAGTAACTAATAATACTCCCACTGATCTTTCCCAGCCCCTTTTCTGTCACTGCTTTATGATATTCTTCAATGTCTACACAAAATGAGCCATGTTTTCTTTTTCTAGTTTTGACATATTTGCTGAACTACAAAGCAAGATATCAAAACAACAGAACAGTAGATTTTTCTGTTGCTTTGCAATGCAAACACTTCTCTGATAAAACAGATGGTTATCTGCAAACTCCACCACAGTTAAGAAACGTTGCTGTGTTGTTTTATCTCCCAGGAACAAGAGAACACTCACATCATTACAGTTTTTTAACTTTCTTTTTTAAGATGAGGCATGCTTTTCAGAAAGCTAATTATCTCTAAGTTGCACCAGGAAAAAAAAAATAGTTCTTCCACCTCCCTACTTTTTCTGAACGAGAGACACACCTTTGTGGGTTTCACAGCAGCACCGGTGTAATTTCCTAGCCTCTGATCCTTCCATTATCCCATGAGACATCAGGACCTGCAAGAACCGTCGATGAGCATCAGTCATTGGAGCTGCCATCACAATGTTCCAATTTCTTCAGCTTCAAATGCTGCAAGAGGTAGAAGCTAGAATTAATGCCCATGTTCACACAAATTAAAAATACACCGATTTCAATTAAACTCTCTACCATTGAACCAAGGCAAGAAGGGAGATCCTCCAGGTTGTTCTCAGAATACACATGGTGACAAACTCCAAAGTTCTCGGAGATAATGCAAAAGATAAATTTCCACGAATTTTAGCTACATAACAAAACAATCATAGAATCATTTAGGCTGGAAAGAACCTCTAGGTCCTCCAGGATCATCAAGTGCCACCTTTGCCCAATATCTCCTGACCCCCAGACCATGTCCCGAAGCACCACATCCCTTGATCCCTGCGGCCAAACAATAGCTAAATAGTTCACAAGAGAAGGAGCTCCCAGACTCCTCCGAGTGGAGGAACAAACACGGGACCGAGCGGAGCCCGCCGGCTCCGGACCGGGGTGCAGACCGAGCGCTCTCGGCCTCGCAGCCACTGCTGCGCGGGAGAGGCCGAGAGGCNCTCCCCCAGGCCCCGGCCCTATCCCCCCGGACCGCCTCACCCGTCCCGCCTCACCCGTCCCGGCGCCGGTGGTGCCGCGCGTTCGGCAGCTCGGCGATCGCCGCGGCCGCCTGGCATCGATGTGCTCGGCCGCAGGCGGGGCGGGCACCGCCCCGTGACGCGCTGAGCTGGGGCGTGTCCTGCCCCGAACCGGGGCCGGGCTGGTCCCGACCCGCCCTGGGGCTCCCCGCGGCTCTGGCGGAGCTGGGCCTGGATGAGCCGCGTCCCCGCCGCCTCGGGAGGCGCTGCCGGGCACCACCGGTTTCGTTCCTTCACCGTTATCCCGGAAGTTCCCCCCGCCCCCGCTTCGCGGTCAGCTGGGCTGGGCCCCGCCCTCCCACGGCGTAGGTGGGGCCAGGCGGGGCCGAGGGCAGAAAGTCGCTTCCGCCGGTCCGGGAAGCGCCGTGTCCATGTCGGGGCGGACTCGCAGGTGCTCTGTGACCGTCCCGCTCTGACCGGAGCTCGCCACGCTGCTCCGACCGGGAGCCGAACCACAGGCAAGGTACCTGCGGCGCTCGGCGAGGACGGTTTCCCTTGTAACGTGGCTGGAGCCGGGTTCGTGCCCTTCGCGGCTGAGCGGTGCTCGCCGCTCCCTCGCCGGTGCTGGGAGTGAGCTCTCGTTCCCGTGCTCCGGGCCCGGGGGGTCGGCCTGGGAAGGGGCCGAGTTGGTGCTGCCCGGGAAGGGGCCGGGTTGGTGCTGCCGCGCCGAGCTGGGCAGCGGTGAGTCGGGACGGGTCGACCGGGATTCCGGTAACTGCTCGGGAATGTCCCGGGGCTTTGCGGGGACCCCGCCGGGGGCGGCGGGGAGCGCTCGGCCCGGCGGCTCCGTGGCCCCACGGGTGGGGCGGTGAACGGGCGGCCATTGACTGCGGTTGCTTCTCCTCCCGTCGGGGCACTTCGCTCGGGCGCTCCTTTCGCAATAACTCGTGACAAAACGGGTGTAATTCCCAGAAACCTTCTCCGTGCCGGAAAGGCGGGTGCGGGACCGGGCAGCTCCGGGACCGGCCCCGCTCTGGAGGCTGCTCCCAGGGCGTGTGATCTCGGGAGGACTTCAGCGAGCGCTGGGCTCTCAGACCCCGGGTTGGGCGGTGTCGGGTCGCGGTGGCCGTTCTGGTCAGTTTAGTCTGGATGGTTTGTGTTTGTGGCGTTTTTTTAAAACGTGTCCGAATTCAGCAGTTTCCCAGTTTCTGTTAGTCCTAAATTAGGAAATACCCGGAGTTACCCAGCTGCTGGCAGACTCCCACTTGCAGTTTGTCAAATCACGTGTGTTCTGTATTCCTTGTAAGCCCAAATCACGTCGTCTTATGTCCTTTGCTAATTTCTGTCATCTCAGTATGAAGATATGTTGGAATGTGAGAACCTCAGTTTAAATCATAAATAAAAATTGACCAGTTGCAAGTATTTTAAAGAGAGCTCACCTGCTGGTGTTGAGAGACTCTTTGTGTCTTTGAGGAGAGGTTTATCCAGGTGTGCCCTGTCCTGCTCCAGAAACAGTGTACACATTCATCTAAACTCCTCCATAATTCAGTGTACAGGGCTCTCCTCAGGTTCCAAATTCTTCTGAAACCCCCCTTTGTCCCAGTCGCCTACGCTCCTCACCATACACACGCTCTGTGTGGCTGCCCTTGGCGTGTCAGAGAGTAGCTATTACTGTCCCTGTAGGTCTGTTTTGTATAGGTACTTAGGCAAAAACAATCGACTAAAAGCAGCAATAAAAAAGTTGGCAGTTAGTGCCTAACTTTTTTCTTTTTAAATTTTGACACACAATCTGTTGGTGAACTTTTGCTTTGCTATGTACTGTTTACCTCATTTTAGCCTGCGCTTACAGCCAATGCTTTAAACCAGAAAGAATACAGCAAGATGTACTTTAATTTTAAAAAGAGCCAGTTTTAAAACAGGGAGTGCTCCTTTACTTGTAAATACAGCAAGGGTAAATAAGCAGCCTTATGGAAGTTCCCCTCTATTGGGCATGAGTTACAATTCGAGTGTAACAGTTCTGCAAATGATGCCTCTAGATCAAGAGTGACCCTAATTTATGTGGAAGCCCAGACCAGAAGTTATTGTTGTTTTTCTTGATAGTAAATGGAGTCTTTTCAGTCGCATCCTATTATTTTTGCAGTAGACAGAAATGATAATGATCAAAGCATATGACTTGTGCCAGTGATCACACAGACCTTCCTCTAGCCCCAACAGAGGTTTCCTTCATCGTTTTGGGGAAGTCGCTTGTCACGTACGCTTCACTTTCCACAAATATTTTGGGATTACTTGGTTGCTATGTTTTCCATCTGCTGATTCAGATGCTTATTTGGTGCAGGATTATCTGCCAAAATTTTAAGAGTTTCTTGGAATTCCAGTCATACAACAGTATTACTTAAAAATGGGCTGGGAAGCCAACATTTCCTCTCTTGAGAATTACAGGAAAAAGGAGGAAAATAAGAAGGGTTTTATTTTTTTTTTCTTATACTGGAGCGGTTTGCTCTTTTTTCCAAGCAGCAGCAAAGGCACTTGTGTTCTTCTCAAAAAATATATTACTGTGCTCAGTCATGTTTTGTTTGTTCCCAAAATGTGAAGAGCTCAGCTCTTCAGTAATAGTTTTCTTAAGCATTTATGAGAAACTGATCTTTCAAGTGTCTCCTTTATTACTATGAGCAGTAACTGCCTCAGAAAGGGTCACGAAAGAGTTTTCAGTCTTCTGTTTTCACTAACAGTGTTCTTATCTCTTAATCTCCAAGACTGAAATTTTCCATGTTTAAACTTTAGAAGCTTGTTTTAAAGAGTGATCAATTTTGCATGTGAGAGCACAAGAAACAGTGTCATTAAATGTGACTTGAAACTAGGATCATGAGGTAATTGCCTTGGAACTGAATTTGACATTCTGAAGTGAAGATTGATCATAAGTGAAGTGTTGGTTACTTCTAAATATATTGAAAATATTAAGATTCTGTTGCAACATTTCACAATAGTTTGATTTGTGTAGATGTATTTATTAATAAAAGGTGTGGTTTTCTTTACAAAACAAGTTATTTTTCCATCCCTTAATCAACTGAGCAAGAGTCTGTCTGTTGCCTACCTTGTGTTTATTCTCTGTGTATTTGACAGCAAATATTCAGCCGCTGAACTTGAGAAGGGAGTTACTTGAGGGGAGATAGCTTTGGCAGCTTGCCTCTGAGGCTGCACATCCTTACACATACATACAGAGCCTACAGGCCTGCTTCCAAAAGGTCATTCAATTTTTCCTAAGCCAAACACTTCAGTTTGTACCACAGCAGAGTTACTGCTGCAGTTCCTGTTCTTTGTGCTGGTGAAACTCCAACCTGCTAGAAGCATCAAATGTTGTTGTGCTGCTGTAGTTGGAGCAGAGGGTATTGAACCACATCAACAAACGTGTCCTGTGGTCTCTTCTCCTTCAAAACTCCTGGAGAAAGCCCAACACCATTCTCCTGTTGAAGGAGATCTGAGGAGTTCTGTCCTCTTTAGTCAATCTCAGAGAATCATGAGGATTTGAAATCACCAATAAAGTGTCACTGGGAACTTTGCAGATGTAAGCAGAGCAAGTGTAGCTCACAGAACACTGTCCAGACTGGGAGATCAGAGCATGAGAGGAAGGGACAGGAGGGCTCTGTATTAACGATGTGCTGCTTTGCTTTCCTAGCAGTTAAAAGAGCAGGTCTGCTGCCAGTGTCTGTTTGGTATCCTCTGTAATTAAAACTGCAAAAGTTTTGGTCTTCTAGCTCGTTTGTGCTGTCCTTTTTCTTCTACATTTCTTGTTCCATGAGCAAGCTTTAGGGGATCAGGCACTGCAGGGGATCTGAATCCTGACTTCAAGCAGAGTGGCAGAAGAACTACACACTTGCCTTAACTGGAACACTGATGTAAGCTTATAATGATGTTTTCTGTTGGCAGAATATCAGCACAGCTTGTCCTGTTGAACCTGGCCAGTGTCAGTGATGGCAAGACTCCCAGGTGCTGCACTGCGTGTCCTGTGGATCCTTTTCTTCTCATATACAATAAATAAAGGTACGTTTGACAATGTTTTAAATTATCACACTGAAGTCTTTATTGAGAGTGTTTTCCCATGACTAGAAGGCAGCACTATTGCCATTAATGAACTAATATAAAATGTGTCACTTCAAATGCCAGAAATAGCTGTGTGCTAGAATAAATTCCTAGATTTTTTTCTTTTTATTGACCTTTTCCATACAGGTAAGAAAAAGAATTTGCAGGAAGGAGAAACTGAGGTTTGTAAAGTCATTCCCCTGTTATCCAGTCTCTAATGGACACCCTGCTGCAAGCAGGCTGCTCAGCAGTGACCCAGAGATATCTCTGTAGAAATCATCAGAGCAGAGCATTGTCTCTCACTTGCTTATTTTCATTACTGCTGGTGTTCTCTGTGGGGGACCTCAAGGAGCTCTGCTCCTGACATGGAGCCAGTAGATCCCCTGTTAAGGGGCTTCTGTCAGTTTGCGTTCTTGAAAACGTGCAGAGTTCCTATGTTGGAGAATTTAGTTGATAGGCTTTGAAAAGCTTTTGCAGATATTTGCTGTCAGATGTTATGTGCTCTGACTTGTGCAGTGGTCATCTTATTGAGGTAATCCCACATCCTGTAAATGGTGTTTATCAAGGTTTAATTTTGCAGATTTCCCCCCTCCCCAAGTTAACTACATGTTTTGAGTTTCTTCAGCATGGTACTCTAGTTGAGGATTAAAAAATAAATCCAGTATTTCAGTTCCCCTTTTTAACTACGCAAACTGAAAGCAAGCTGTGCTGTATGTGGTTTCAAAAGGAAATTCTCAAATATCTGAGGTTTACAGAAAACACAGTGTAGCAGAGATGGGGAAATGCAGAGGGTCACGGGAATAGAATACAGAAGATAATTTAGAGGTCTGGAAAGACATGATGACCTGAAAGGCAAGATAAAGTAAAGCTGCTAATCATCATAGCTTAAAGCAGCAGGAAGAGCTTCATGTAATCAGAAGTATTCTTCAAAGTGTAAGATCATTAGCACATTGAAAAATAATGGTATTCATCTTTAAAGGGCTTAAAATGCTAGTACTTTTAAAAGTGCTCTTAAAGTGAAGAGGAAAAAAAACCCAAAACAATAAAAATAGGAATGGCAACCAAATCCAAACAGCAGCAGGATAAGTAGATAATGGTTCTTTTACAATCAGTGAGCAGTGTGACTGTTACAGTATTGCAGAAGTTTGATCTTTAACTTGCTGCTTTTCTGATGATTCTTGAGTTGGTTTTTTTTAAGAATCGGGGACTGTACAGAACAAAAGGGGACTACATGTGGTGCTGCAATCCAGAAAGGTTGTCAGAGTGATAGTTCTTATCTGTGAGATAAATATCTGGTCTTAGTAACAAAATGAAATATTCTCACAGTAATGAAACCGTGAGCTGCAGTCAGTTCTAGGTTGATATCCAATCAATAGATCACACAATTTAACAGAATTTTAAGATGATTCTTTGCTGTACATCCTCATCTCCACGGGAGCCTCACCAAGGGTATTGAGCTCACTCGGGAGATCCAGGAGTGCTTGGTAGTCAAGTTTTGTGGGAGGCCTTTTAGGAAGGCAAGTGAAACTGGTGTGTAGATTTTAATGATGGTGACAGACCATACACTGACACTACTGAACAGTCAAGTGTTTCTTTGAGTCAGGTTTTTATTGAAGTACCAGAGGGTCTGGTGGTGGATCCTGGTGTATGTTATGTCCATTAAAAGGCATCTGACCATCATGCTTACTACGTTTGCAGATACTTCACTGTTTCAGGGTGTGCAGAAGCTATATCAGAATAAGTAACACAAATGGACTATGGAAAAGTAGAAATGTGGGAAGGATAAAATGAAATTAGGTATTTTCGACAAAAAAGGTTTTTGCTTGGAAGGAATAATATGAAACCCATTGGAAAGAATAAGCCTGTGGAGCAGCAGTGACAGAAAGACAAAAACTTTACAAGATGTGAATATTTGGCAACTTAATCTTGAATTTGCAATGCAAATGGCAAGAATGGAGTTAGTTATGTGCTGGGCCACATAAACAAAATTTGTCCTTGTGTAACTGCCACAGGAGCCTTCTACCAGAATTCTTTAGGAAACAATCAGAAAAATATCAATAGGACACTTAAAAAATATTAATAGCCAGTCAAAGGTATTCTAAATTTTTACAAGGAATTGAGATGAGAGCAAGAGAGAATGATTTAGGTCTGTGCAACTTGTGCAAGAAAACAGAGATACTGTTAATATTTAGCAATAGCAGAGAAGTCAAACATGAAAGAAGGCCAAGAATTGTCTGGGATGATAAAAGTATTAGCAATTTCTGACTGCTTTCTTTAGAAATGGTCACATTCCAGTGCCACATCTGGCACACTTAGTCCTAATAACAACATGACCTTACTGCCACACAGCTCCTCCTCTTCCCTTCCTTGGTTCACTCGCGTGGGGTGCATTGGAACAGTGGAAAATGAGGCTGGAAGGGGTACTGAGCACTGAGAACATTTCTCTTTCCAGTTCGAACAAAGATGTTTTGACCAATGTTTTCTTTTTTTGTTTGTTTTTCTTACATACTGCCAGTGAAAGAGATTGTAAACACAAACATTGGGAGTGCAGAGACTTTGTGCTTTTCTGTACCTGGAATAATGTGACTAAACCTCTCCAGGTCTCCAAACATTCTCACAATGTAAAGCAGAAAACACAACAGGAAATACTGAGTGAAATTAAGAAAAGGTGTATTCTAGAAGAAAACCCATGACAGGAAGATTTCTAGGCAATGGAGAAGTCCTCTGGGGAGGCAGAGCAGACCTGCTCTGGGAGGCTGAGAACTTTGTAGGTAAAGCACAAGTATGTGCCTGCAGCAGAGTCTGACTCTACCTGCATTTTGGCTTTTGAACCTTTTTATTAACGCATAGGATGATGCTGTTTTACAATTAAATGATGTGTTTTAGATAGAGCTGTCAGAACCAGATTTTCCGTGCTTGGAAGACTGTGTTGGATGAGTTGTGCCATTGTATTGATATTACTGCTGCAGCCAGCCTTCCTCTCCGAGACCACAGATGTTATCTCCAGAAAGGTGGAGACATTTGGTGATGTGCATCTCTTTCCATTTACACAGAACACAAAAAATAGCATTGCTTTCACTTAATTTATAGGAGGTTTAGATGGAAAAGTTAATGTTTCTGTTTAATTTATTCTTTTTATTCTCTTGTTTCTCATTGTGTGCTGCTTTTCCCTATTTACAGCTGCAGGACACATGCAGGAATTTGCATGTTTCACTGACTTTGACAAAGAGCTGGTTTGTCACTGGAAGGTGCCTGCACAAACAGATTGCTCCAAAGAGTTCCTGCTCTACTACAGGGTTGAACCTTATTCAGAGGAGTAAGTGTTTAATAAGATGTTATATTATCATTGTTGGAGCTTCATATATCCTATAGCCATTATCAACTTTGATTCTCTTCCTCTACCACGGATGTCTGGGTCAAAATGTAATCCAGATTATTCTTGTTGGGAGGAAAATGGGTTGCTGCAGTTAACAGCACCCACTATTCCTTGGCCTGCTCTTCTGCAGAGCTCTCTGCCCTCTTTGAGTACAGAGGAGTGATCAAGTCCTACCTGTAGAAGTGGTGGGGCTCTCATAGGTTTACCCAACCTTTATTTCATGTGAAATTTTACCTCCTTCAAGAGAGGTCTTACCTGATTTACCAGTCTGTAGCCTGTATGAAACATACTGTTCCCTGGAGCCCAGGTGATTATCTTTGCATACAGGCTAACTCCACATCCAAGCACAGGCTGTTGTCCCTGTTCTGCAGCAGGGCCAATCTTCATCTCCTTCAGAGGAGGTGACCTGGGCTCTCCTGTTCCTCTCCGTATGATTTCTCCACACAGACATCCAAACAACCTCACTTTGTACACTGTAGCAAACTTTTTCATGTACTAGCAAACTGTAAGTTGGCTCCTTCAGAGGCTGAAGTGTGATGAGGAGTGTTAAAGTTTCCTCTGAGGATCTATCCTTAGCCTTGCTGTCAGGTTTTCCATTAGTGCAGTATATATCCAGGGTGTGTTTGAGGAGGGTGAGTTGTTTGGGAGTTTGAGGGAGCTTACTTCTGGTTTGGATTTGTTTGGCCTAAATGTCTCTAGGGAGTGAGCTTGTTTGTTTCAGATTTTGTTAGCTTTACAGACTGGGAAGCTTGATTTCACATTTTCAAGAAATAGTGTGCCCCACTCTCTAAATATCACATAATTTTCTGTTTGCTTTTCAGAAATAGTGTGTGTGCCCCTGAGAATGGAAAAGACAGTTTGTGCACTTGCACAATGCGTCGGGCTTATTTTGTGTCAGGCCTCACATATATCCTGGCTCTGCAGTTCAATGGGACTGATATGTGGAATTACACTGTGGCACCAGCCCTGGTTGGTAAGAAACTGTTTTCTTTGTCACCAGGACATTTAGTTCCAGGCTTGCAATCCTGGCTAACTCCTCCTTCATGTCACTGGAACCGTTTTTCCTTATCAGAGGTGAAAAGTGCAGAATCCATTTGGCTTAGAAACCTGCTTCTGGAGTAGCTTCTTAAAGAGTGTGGGTAACAGAGTAATTCTTCCACTAACTGCACCCTCTGAGCTGCCACCAGCAGCAGTTTGGGTGTTTAGATGTCTTTAGTACATCTTACTTGTGGCTGTAGAATTCAAGGATGAAGAGGAATGTTTCCAGTTTCTAGAAAGACACTAGGCTGTCCCTACTGAAATGTCTTCTGTTCCTGCCTGTGTCATGCTGATTTGTCATGCTAGTTGAATCATTGCCCTTGAATAGAGGTTTTTACAGTATTGGCAGTTGGATTACAACAACCAGTGATAAAAAAGTAACTTTGCTCTTGCACGAGACTGAGCATAGACACAGTTTGTCTCCATAGGCACCCAGTTTAGAGCAGTGCTTGCTCATCTTGAGCACTGAGAAATCCCTCATATACCTTAGGCAGGCATTCATCTGCATCAATCATCTGGTTCTCTTCAGAATGCTTGATTGTTGCTGCTGCTCCTCAGCAGAGTAAGGGCTAAATGCATTGACTGTCATGAGATTCTGGTCTCTGGTGTTTGTCCCCCTGTTGCTCTCCATCAGTGCTTTCCCATTGCCATGTTCTCCTTAATTGTATTTTTTTTAACATACAGTTAAGCCAAAGGCCCCCCAAAATCTTACCATTGAGAAAATTGAAAATGGTAATTTCAATCTGAGCTGGAAGGAGAGCCGCTCTCCTTCACCCGTGCTCTCTGGAGTGTCAGTCATCTATGAAGTGAAATACTGGAGGAAGCATCACCCAACAGAGGTAAGAGACAGCCAGTCTCTTCATTTTCTGTCTCTGGAGCTTTCAGGTTTAAAAAGTCCTCTGTAAAGTCTTGAAACCATTTAATGAATAATGGTGTAAGGGCCAGCAAGAGCAAGTCCCACAGTGTTCCTGTTCACACACTTACTGCAGGTCACATTGTCCCAGGATGGTTCAGCTGGGCTTTCAGGGATTGAAACTCCTCTGGCTGCTGCCCCAAAATGGTCTGCTGCTCACAGGGCAGGGATTGAAAATACAGTGCTGCTGTTCTCTGAACTTTGTTTGGTACTTAGACATCAGGAATCTGGAGGGTGTTCATGACTCTGGTGCCCCTGGGGCATTTCAGACCCCTCCTGAACAAGCCACACTTTAGGGCTGGGATTTTTCTCTAGGGAAAGAACATGCCCAGTGGCACGTCACAAACACCACCCACTCATGACAACAAAATGCAGTGTCACACACAGATCAGATACACAGCTCTCCATTTGTGAGAGGTCACTGAAACATAACACTATTGTTATTTTAATTGCTGTCACTAACCCTTTCACCTCATACAGTATTCAAAGCCAACTTTCTCACTTTCTTTTTAGGTTTCTGTAAGAGCAATTAACTACCAGGCAAAAAGCTTTGAAATTGTTGCCAGCTCCTTGAAGAGAGGCTATGATTACATTGCAAGTGTAAGGTGTAACTATACATCCTACCCAGCCTACTGGAGTGAATGGAGTGAGGAGGTTGAATTTCACTATGGCAAGTATTGTAATAAATAGCAGCTTGATGGTATAGTTTTATAAATCATATCATGTGTACCCCCCATCTTCATCCTTTTGAGTGTATTATGGATACATTTATAAAGGCTCCCAAAGAGACTAAATGTAGAAAGGGAACTGCTGGGTAAACTGAGGAAGAGAAGAAAAAGGGAAGTTGGATTGTTTAGCCTTGTGAAAAAAGGGCTGAAAAGGGATATGTTTGTTCTCGCCAAATATTTCACAAGGAGCATATTTTTAAGGTGCAGAAGAAGAGCAATTAATTTGGTGTTGCCAGTACATACACATGTGAATGTATATGTTTGTTTAACAGATTACCAAGTGACAGCTGAAGACATCCTGCGGATGGCTGTTCCTGTGTCCTGCATACTGATCATGGCAGTGTCTGTCATTTGTTACTTCTGTTTTACCAAGTGTGTATCATATGTTCACAGGTTTTATAGAGCAGCAGTTTGCACAGATTCCAGAATAGCTGCTGATTAGCTGAATGTATAGGAGTACAGGAGTCTAATGTTTGGATTTTCCTCAGCACCTTTAGCGAGTCCTAAAATCATTGAATCATTTTGGTTAGAAAAGACCTTTAAAGTCATCGAGTCCAACTGTTCCCCCATCCCTGCCAGGCCACCACTAAACCATGTCCCTCAGCACCACAGCTCCACGGCTTGGAAACTCCTCCAGGGATGGGGACTCCACAGCTTCCCTGGGCAGCCTGTTCCAGGGCTTGACAACCATTTGGGAGAAGAAATTTTTGCTAATATCCAACCTAAACCTCCCCTTGCATAATGTGAGGCTATTTCCTCTTATCCTATGGCTTGTTACTTGGGAGAACATACTGATCCCCACCTTGCTACAAGCTCCTTTCAAGGGAGTCCTAGAGAGTGATAAGGTCTCCCCTCTCTAGGAGCAAACATTTTATAAACATAGGTCAGTTGCATTCTGTCCTTTTCTGAATAGATAACTGAATAGTCTCAATCTTACCACAGTTGGCTTGTTAGAGTGTACAAAACAGGGTGCAGTTCTGGGGTTTGGCAGTTTTGGGCCCCAATCTTTGCTGGAATTTCAGTAATGATGGTTAAATATCTGTATTTCTTTTCAGATTTTTTTAGTGATAATGTGAAGGTGGGCTTGTCAGTTTCACACATTTCAAACCTGGTTAGAAGAACATGTGACTGTGGTTGTGCAGAGCAGTCACACACTAGACATATAAATGTCTTTGCACTAGTTTAAAAGCAGCACTTGAAGGTGCACAGGAGAGGGAAGTGTACACTGATGGAGCCAAAATGCAGTCAGAGCTAACAATTGTAATCCTTCTCTTGCAGAGTGAAGAAAGAATGGTGGGATCAAATCCCAAACCCAGCAAAGAGCCATTTGGTCGTAAAAAATGTCAAGGTAATTTAAAGGCTTTGCAAATACACCTTTTCCTGATCACCTGAAGTAGAATATGTAATAAGTGCTATTGTCTGGGTAGTGCAGGGGATGTTAAATACAATACACCTGTGTCCTGAATCTCATTTTTGTCTTTTTTAGCTTTCAGTTTTGTGCTACATTGATGAAATCAAGTTCCCTTTCCATGAATTAAAGCAGAGTCACATGGAAAACAAAATGTAAGTAAGATAAAGGAGGAAAAAAACCACAACCCTCTGCTTTAAAGCATAAAATAATTTCCTATTGCATAAACATTAACTGTCCTTTCTTTTTGGCTTCCAAAACCAGAATTTGTGAGAATTGTCTGGCTCTAAGATCGTCAAGCCCAAACTTCAAGGGAAAAGATAACATCAGAAATGTTGGGAAATCTTGCAGTTGCCACAGCAAGTCTAGAGAGTGGTTTCCAAAAGGCAACAGTGCAGTTTTAACCCCTGAGACAGTTCAGGTTGAAGAGTCTATAGAAATCTGTGAACGTTTAACAGATGTTGAGGCTGAGGGCCAAGAAGAGGCTGATGACCAGCTCACCACGTTTGAGCCTTGTGCGGGGAGTGTCACTCCTTTCAGAGAGCACACTGAACACAATGATGCACTAGCCAGAATGTTTATTGATATCCTGACAGATAAAAACAACATGCAAGGCAATAAAGACCCAGACATCATCACAGGTGAGATTAAATCCTTTGAGAAGCTGGAGTCGGAAAATCCAAAGGAAAATGCAGCCCAGAGTCAGCAGCCATGTGATGTTTCTCTCACAGCCTCCCTTTTCACCAAAGCCTCTCAAGATGACTACAATTGTAGCACAGCCAGCAAGAAGTCGGGACAATCAGAAGAATCCTTTGAATCTGGCTATCGGAGCTCCAGTGTAAATTCTGCTTCTCTGGATGCAAGAGATCTTCAACATAGGGTTCATCAAAGCCTTTTTCCATGCAGTTCTGAAAGTCAGCATGACTCATGTGTCCTGATCGAGGAATCTCCAAATAAACCATCCTTTGGGACCACAAAGGACAGAATAAGCAACCTTGCACACGTGAGTTTCGATACCCTTGCTTCTCCATCCATGGCACTGTGTAGCTCTGCCTACAAGAGCTTTGACACCCTTACCTCTCCATCCGTGGAGCCCTGTGGTTCTGCCTACAAGAGCTGTGACACCCTTATGTCTTCATCCGTGGAGCCCTGTGGTTCTGCCTACAAGAGCTGTGACACCCTTATGTCTTCATCCGTGGAGCCCTGTGGTTCTGCCTACAAGAGCTTTGATATCCTTGTGTCTGCATTCAAGGAACCAAGTAGCTCTGCCTATAAGAGCTTTGATGCCCTTGTGTCCCAGTCTGTGGCTGACGGTGGCCTGACTCTGTGCTTTGAAGACGTGTGCTCCTCACCACCTTTGACACAGTTCTCAGAGACAGCAGAACTTGGCTGCAGAGATCAAATTTATCGACCCCCTGGCAATCAGGTGTGTTATACCAACTGCAGGTGTCCCTGCACTGAACTGGATTTTCAGAACATCTCTTCAGGACATACCACACATGAAAATGACAGTGCTTCAGTTTTCCTACCAGAGGAGGAAATACACAAGCAAGTAACATATCAAAATGTTCAAAACAAAGCCAATATAATATCTTGCCCTGTTGGATCTCAGCCCTCTGGTTATCGGCCGTTTGCTGATGCAGTTAAATGTAGTGGTAGGTCCTGTGACAATGACAGGGAGGCTTTCTCTCAGGCACTGCATGAACCCTTCATTAATCTTTTGTACAACAACCTGAGAGAAGCACCTCCAGATACCATAATCTGTGAACCTGGCCAGAGGACAGATGACCACATGTGTTTGGTTGTGCAGGGCTTTGACTGCAGCCTTGTCCCAGGTTTAGCGTGTAGTGAGAATGTGACCCAGACCAGTGATGGCAGCCTGTGGATCATCAACTCCAGCGAGCTGTCTGCTGATGGCAGAGATGAAAATACCCTTGGAGATGAACAGCTGTTGCATTTGTTAGAGCTGAAATGTCAACATTTTAACAGCAGAGAAAGAACTATAATGGGAACAAAACCTATCAGCTTTAACTCTACTGGTAAAGGAATGCAGGAGAGCAGCAGTAACAGACTAAATACTGACTGTCACTGCCACATGGGTGGCCACTTGAGGAAACTTGGAAACACGGGGGAAAATAAAGAGGTGAAGAAGCCTGTGATAGGCAGGAGGTGTGGCTCAGCAGGTAGCTTACCTGAAGAGTCACTGGAAAGTATTGGGCTAAACTTAGAGAGAAAAACTGCACAGGTCCTGGTCTCAGACAAGTTGTCACCTCTGCTTTTTGTGGATAACTCCTGTCCTCATTCTCACACCATTCACAGTGAGGGTTCCAGCCTGGCACCTGCACTTAAAAAAAGACCAGTAGAATTGTTGAGGGAAAGCAACAGGAAGAATGAGAAAAAAATGAAACTTATACAAGCCCTTGCCCAGGAGGACAATTGCTATATGAAAGTAGCCTAGCCACACCTGCCAAGACTGAACCAAGCCAGTCTTTGGAAATGAACTGTATGGCAAATTGAAATGTTTGTTCTTCCAATCCTGCCTGAAGTGAGGGCTGCTGCCATGCAGATGTGGGTTCAGTGGGTTGTGAAGCTTGTGCTGCTGCAGGGCTGGCAACTAGAATGTGAAGCGGGCCCTTGGGAGACAGGAGGGGTCACCTCACAACTGCACCCACGGCTCTATTGGGGGCAAAGCCAGAGCTGAAGTTTCTCTGGCCATGGTTGCTCTCTAAAAGTGAGCAGCAGCTGCATAAAGTTCTTAGAACAGCTCCTGTGGTTGTTGCCCTGGCCTGGGGGGCACATGAAGGTGCTGGGGAAGGTGCTCAGGAAGGTGTGGATGCACCTGGAAGTGGGATGTGGGTGCAGGTCAAAGGGGAAGTGACTGACTTGTACCCTTCATGGTTGGTTTATTGGGGGGAGAGGAGGAGGGGGGGTCTTGTGTGCCCAGCCCTGGCATGGGATATATGTTTCTGTACTTATTCAAGACCTGAAATAAAGTGTATTGTCATTTGGGCTTAAGCAGTGCTGTTATTGATGATTAGTTTCTTATGCCTTAAAGGTAAGCAAAGCTCCTTCATACTTCTACAGCTGTAAAAGGAGTCAGACAATTGTAAGCAGTGTTTCCCAGAGAGCTTATCCATGTTACGTTCAGACTCCCTGAATTGGTTACTTTTTTTGGCTTCATGTTCAGTCAGGATGGGGATTATGCCTGCAGCTTTAGGGCAGTATATGCTTCTTGGTGGATAATGGTTCCAAAAGTTTTCATGGCTGTGAACTTTTCTTGTACATTGTCATATATTTTGGTGTGGTAATGCCACCCTAGTGTGCTGGCAGTGGCACAAAATAGTTAAGAATTGTTAAGTAATTTTATGTGTGTTCAAATATGTGTATTCTCTTTAGAAAAACCTTTCTGCATTGTCACTCATAAGGAAGGAAACCATAACACTAAGCACATTTGTTAACGTGTTTTGTAAGTAAAACTTTTGCACTGCAGATCTCTCTTCAGAGTTCAGGCTGGCCAAGTAATAGAAGTGTCTGTGCCTCAGTCTTGCTGTGGTAACAAAGGGTGTGTGACCCCTGGAAGGTGACTCACAGTGTCTGTTTTCGATGTGATAGTTAATATTTGTTAGGCACTGGTTTGTAGCTCACTTTCAGTAAGGTGATGGTTAGTGAAAGCTTAATGCTTGTAGCTGAGGTGCTGATGAACTTGTTAGTTATTTGTTTTTGGTGAAAATACCAAGTTGAATTTTATTTTCACTCGGGTGAGGTTTAATTCCATCAGAAATACTCCCTTCTTTGCATGGGGGCAGTCACAGCTATAGTTAAGATCAGCACAAGTTCTGTGGAATGTGAGGGCTGTGAGGCAGGCAGATGAAGAGGCTTTCCAGGACCCATCAGCCAGACCTGCACTGCAGTGGTGGAACAGGAAGATGCAGAGGGGCCATAGTCTGCCTCATGAGTAAGCCAGCTCATTTCCTTCATTCCAAGCAAAGTCAAGTTGAAGCAAAGTCCTACAGCCAGTTGTTGCAGCTGCCTGGAATGCCTCACTCAGTGTTTGCAGTACACAGGGCTGGTGAGGGAGGCACAGGTCAAAAGGGGTGCACTTCTCTGCTGAGCCCCAGCTTCATTCTGCCTTTCCCTGGCTTTTCTCTTCTACAGCTGTGCCTTCCTGTCTGCTCACTTCCATGGGGTGGCTTTCTGTGTATGGGTATTCTTCCTCTTCTCTCCTTTCAGTATTTCTCTGGTGGAATAAAACTAACTATTGGAGAAGGAGGAACCCTATTCTCCTGCCTTGGCATAACCCAGAACCGGTGATAAGCAGCAGCCAGCTCAGCCTGTCCTGTGATAGGCACAGCACATGGCTGCCATGGAAGGTGGGTTCGTGTTCTGTCCTCCCCTGCCTCTGCTTTTGCCATCCGGAGCTATTGCCAAGCTATAAAACATGGGTAGGCTTCAAATGAGAGGTTTCTGGCCTCAGATGATGATCTGCCCAGAGTGTGTGGGAGTTGTTTCTCAGGCTGGCACTGCCCTGTGCCACACCTCCCAGCACCAGCCTGTGCCTGCAAAGGCAGCTGTCCTCCCGAGAGAGGAACCTCACCCCTGAAGGCTGAGACCCTCCAAGCATGTCCTCATTAGCTAGTGGAGGGCTCTTGTGAGGACAGAAAATTACCAACTGTAGTATGTGTATTTTCAGTGATTTCCAGTCACTTTTGTAGGCTGCAGTGTGAGTGGAGGCTTGTGCCAAGTTTCAGCCCAGTTATTGTGCCATGTGTTACTCACAGTCACTCCACCTCCACATTTTTCTCAGCTGGCTGCCTACCAGGTATTAGCAACCTGAGTCACCATGAGTGCACTGGGTTCCTGAGAAAAGCAGGTGTATTCCCAGGACAGGACACACTGCTTTTCCTTCACAGAGTGTGCTCTGGCCTTGCCATTTCCCCCCCTCTCTTCTCTCTGAGCAGTGTTAGCTCCTTGGAATGTGCTGGTGGGAGCAGCTGTTGGCAAACTCCTGTCAGTCACAGGGTTTGTTAATGGCTGTGGAAAATAACAGTAACCACAAGGTGAGGGTGAGACTTGTGTGGAGCAGGGGCTTGAGGATCAGGGGTCGAGTTCTTGGGTGGAGGGACAAGTTAATTTAGGGTGAAGGAGGGGTCAGCTTTTTAAATAACTTGTCTCTGCACCTTGCTGTGGCATTGTTAAGGTGGGGTGCAGGGATGTTCCAAGTGCTTATCCAGCATGAGCTACAAACTTTAAGAAAACAAGTTCTTTTACGTGTTGCATTCTAGCAGTGACATGGCTAAAGGAACAAAGGGCAGGAGAACCAAATGAGGAAGTTGTGACTTGGAAACCCTGCTCCCTGATGTTTACCTCTGACTGTGGAATTACATACAGAATTCCTAGGTGAATAGAGACTGAGAGGACAGTTTGCTTTCTCCTAGCCACGTCTTTTCTGGAGAAAACTCCTTAGGGAGGGTGATTTGTGCAGTTTGTATTCTAGCTCTGGCAGAGGAGCTTCCGAAGTGTGTGATTTTTGCATTACAGTTGCTTTCACGAATAATAGGTGGTTTTGGCTAATTCTCAGGGGGCCTGTGCCCTGCACAGACGTGTGTGAGCACACACCCAGATCGTTCCATCTGCAGTTGCTGAGCACAAGGTCTGCCCTAGGCTCCCACACGGTGACTATCATGATCACACATGACCTGGAATTTTAGGTTTTTTACCACAGTGCTGTGGCTGAGGCAGCCATGTCATGCTGTCAGCTTCTCACTGGGTGTCAAGCCACAGCCTTGGTGCTTTGACAAGCTGAGAAATTAATGTGGAGGGGAATTTTATTTCTCTTTTGCGCCCTGGTCGGAGGTGCCTTGTTCTTTTGGTCCCTTTTGCTGCCATGCTTCCACCCTGTCCTTTCTGTGGCTTTCTACAACATGGAAATTTCCACACAACTGCCTTCTACCCCTTCAAGAAGACTGTGAGGTGAAAAATTAGAAAAACTGGCTGCAGCCCCAGGTGAACAGGCTGGGGAGCCGACTGCTGGGGCACATTTACCTGCACAGTGGGGAGGAGCAGCCGTTTTCTTCTGGTTTTGCTCTTAGCCAGAAAATTTTCTATAAAAATCTGACCGTCTGTGCAGGAGACCCAAAATTCTGTATTCTGAATGCAGCAGCAGTTGTAATGGCAAGAGCTCAGTGTAGTAGCTGTGACCTGCAGCCAGTCTTTAAGAAAGATGATTGTGCTGGACCTGACCCAGTCCATGGAGTGTGGCAAGTGTCCTAAGGAGCTCCTGTCCTGGTTCAGTGATGGATCAGCTCCTTCCATGGTCCTGCCTGTGCTCCGTTGTATTCACTACACTCACAGCAGTGTTTTTCTTCTGCTTAAAGGTTACTGAGTTGGTGACTAACATACCACTGGGACTTTCCTACTTGCTGCTGTTTCCCCAGCTCTTAGACATGGGGAAATTTGCCATAAGCTGAAGAGTTTGAGGTTGGTTGCTTCTCCCCAGCTCCGCCACTGCTGGTTTCACTTGCAGTGAGCCACCCACATGCAGCAAGAATTCTAGCAGGGTGAGAAAGGACTAAACTGCCTTCTGGGGGTAGAATTTCCACAGCTGGCTCAGTTGTAACCAGTCCCCCATTCTTGCCTTGATGCTCTGGAGAGTTGCAGTGAGACCCCGGTCTGTGCTGGCTGTGATTGGCCCTGAAGGTGACTCGACCTTTGGTGAGGAGCCAGCAGAGATGCTGAGGAGCCAGCTCTGGCAGGCTCTGCTGTGCTGCATTCACTAACCAGTGCATGTGTCTGACAGGCCCTGGGTTTGAAGGTTATACAGAGCAGTTCATTGCCTAGCTGAGACACTCCAGAAGCGCACTGTATGCTCCTCCACAACTTGAGGAGGGCGATGGAGCCATCAAGGGCCTCCTTCCTTCCACAGCAGCAGGAGTTAGGACCCTGGTTTAGCAGGTACTACCTGTTCCATGGCCTCATTCTGAGCTGTGCTGGGCCCCTGCAACAGATGCTGCCATCTAGAAGCATCAGGAATTCTTCTGCCTTCTCGTCAGGCCGCCTTTGCTGTTCTTAGGACTTGTCTTACAAACCTCCAGCTGCATTTCCCAGTGTGAAGTATCACCACGTTCAAATGCTGTCCATGTTGTCTCTATTTCACATGTTCTCAGCCATTGGTTTAGCTTCTTGCTGCTCCTAGCACATCACTTTCCAGCTTCTGCACAGGCAGGGTGGCAGGGTAAGGAGTGTGGAAACCAGGCTGTGCAGAGCTGGTCACAGAACTTCAGCCAGGGGATCTAAGCAGCTTTCTTGTTCAAGCAAGAGCCTCACACCACAACCAAAGCCACTGTGAAGAATGGAATCCCCTAGCCCCTACGTTTTGTAGGAACAACCTTCAGATTCCTTCTCTTCTCTAGATGTTTACTGTGCTGGTTTGGGTACAGATACACTGATGTGACACAATTTCATTGCATTGGTCCCTGTGCTCTGGTGGAGCCAGTAACCCTGTGTTTTGGCCTTTTTAGCCTCAAAACAAGCTCCTGCCTTTTGCCACCTCACAAAAAAACTCCTACCAACATCATAGCAAAGCCACAGCTTGACAAAATTTGGACTGCTCCAAGAAAGTCTTATAAAGCCTTCTGGCTTCTCTATTGTCAAGGTTTAGGGTCAGGATGATCAACTAGACCAAATGTATTTTGAATTTTTGGAAACATTGGTTACTTTGGAGCAATCTGTTCCTGTGAAAATCCTGTTTATGTCTGATGTTGTTAATACACCTCGACTTATTGCAAGGTGCTGCTCAGAGCTCTGTCTGTTTGTCTGTCCTGCCCCCTCATCCTGCCTTTTCTCCTAGAGCCACAGTCCATCCCTGCCAGTGGCATGAGAAGCAGCTCACTGCGTGAGGGCTGTGTTGTGTGGGTTTGGGATGGAGCCAACAATGCTGCTGGAGTCCCTGGTCTGCCATGAGAGCATCTCCAGCTCACTGCTCACCACGGGGAGGCAGCTTTCAACGTGAGCCATGAGCTTTGGCTTTGAGAGCACTTCAGAGTCAGAAGTTGCAAAGAGCTGGTGTGATTTTAACCCTACTAGAGATGCCAGAAGCTGTCCAAGGCACACTCAACACTGTACCCAGCCCCGGGAGTGAAAGGGCTGCTCTGAGAGCCTGTGGCCAGGCAGCATGACTGGGGCATGCTGGTTTTCTGTCAGCTGTGGTAAAACAAAGATCCAAGAGGCTTAGGTGAGGCTTTTGCCATAAATAGCTATCCACCAGCAGCAGTTTGGTCTTTGTGCATCCCTGTAAGCAGAGATCTGGGGATAAGCTGATGGATGTTGACCCCAAATGGGTCATTTTCATCCAACTTGCATGAAAGGAGCAGGGACTTCTGCCAGCACTGCAGATTCAGGTGAGCACTGTGGGAGCATGCGAGGGACTTGCTGACCTCGTACAGAGTCAGTGCTCTTTGGAAGCACAGACACAGATGGCGTGACCTGGGGCCAATCTGAGAATGGCTGTGACAGGGGAAGGTGGAGAGGATGGGACACGTCACCTGAACAGACAAGAAAAGGCTGATGCTTAGTTTGTGAAGCTGCAGGAACCCAGCTGTGGAGCAGGGCTCTGATAAATGCATGGGGGGAGAGTACTGCCTGTGGGCTGTCCAAAGGTGTCTAGGCTCCCAGAGGAGGGTGGTGAGGAGTCTGTGGTGGAGAGAAGATGCTTTCCTGTGAGCTAAATGCATGTGGTGTGGTGGAGTATCTGGGGAGATGCTCTGGTGCAGATGAGAGCGGTGGGTTTGAGCCTGAGCAGAGCTGTAGGTTTCTGTTCCAGATGATCAGGGTGAGTTCACAGGCACAGTCATTCCTGTTTCTGTTTACCAGCATGTGTCTGGTGCTTTCCTAAGAGAAGATACAAGCCTCTGTGCCATCCCCTCGTGTGAGCAAGACGTCCACAGCCAGAGCTCTGTGAAGGTAGGTCCTTGCCTCGGGCAGCAGCCAAGGTGATGTCCTCCTGCTGCAGCCTTCCCACAGAATGGGTTTGGACTTCACGTGTACTGGTAAAAACAAGAGGCTGAGCCCAGCGTTGGTGGCTACAAAGAGAAGTGGCAAAGGCAAAGGGGAGGCAGGAGGGCAAGGTCTGGGTCTCTGTAGGTGGCACCCAGCACTCCCCGGATGGAAAGCAAGGGCTCCTTCCCCCGCAGCACCCGGCCCCTCGCTGCCTGCCAGCTGGAGGACTTGGTTGTTTTTCAACCTGTGCTTTGCTGACTAACACCTCCGCTTTCTGCATGCCTCATTCATATTTTACCCCATTTCCTGAGCTTTGAGGTGGTTTCTTCTATTGCTTTCCCTTCCAGTAGAATGCTGTTACTCATGTCTCAGCTGTTCTGCCATTTTTTACTCATTACTTATCGTAATATATGATTTTCTTCTTCCTAAATGTCACCAGCCAGTAAGGGTGCCTTTGCCCCTAGAGTTATACCAGGTCTGTATCTTTGATGATGCTGAGGATATTGTTATAATTCCATTGTGACAGGAAGAAAATACAGAGGCAGTAGTACTGTTTGTGTGGGGTTTTTTTTTCCCCACATCCTGAACTTAATAACTGCAAGTGTCATTAATTCTCTCTTCTAGAGAAAGGAATTGTCAGCTCTGAGTGTTATTTCCTTTGTGTGTGTTTATTCTTGCTGATAAATACAGACAGATGTATGTATGCTAGAAGCAGGAAGCTCCTGATTATTTTTCAAGTATCTTACCAGTACAGCTGCTACTGCTGAGTATGGAGCTGGGATCTTCTGTCCTGAGCATCTTCTGACAATCTTACGCCCTCTGTGGTCTGTGATTGCTGCATCCTTACCTACGTGAGAGATGAGATTTAAGTACTCTACAAATGCATTGTACTTGGACTGACCAGCCATGACTCACCGTATCTGTAACTTCCCTTATTGCTTTCTGAGGAGCACTGAGCTCTGGGCTCCTGGCACCCCTGTTAAGGTACGTGCAGAGGTGAGGACCCTCCCTCAGTGCTAGCCGTGCACTCTGGAGAGCCCCAGCCCAGCAGGAGCTGCAGTCATGAGATCAGGGTGGGGATGAGCCCCTCCACCTGGGCAGGAGCCAAACCACCTCCCTCCCTGTGCTCTGAGGGCCATCAGGGGACAGGTGGAAGCAGAGCATGGCTACCTGGCTGTCTCCAGGGTGGTACAGACTGCGCCATCTAGTCAGGATGAACCACTTAGTGCCCTGGCACTGGTGCCTCCCTCTGCAAGGCTCTAGCTCCACCAGACCCACTGTGACCTTTTAGATCTGAGGCTGGTGAGTTTTTATCTGCTCTCCCACAGATTTTTCACATAAGAGGGCAGAGCAATACAGTAATAACTGTTGTGTGGGTGTCCAGGCCTAGCATTCATTGCCTCCTCTGTTCACCACATCCTTCTACCAGCACAGTAATACTGGTACAGGGCTGACGTCAGCGCCGTGGATTCCAACACACACAGCCCTTGGCCAGGCACAAGTGGGCTTTGCTCTTACCCAGAGCTGGTGAGATCCACCTGCTCTCCAGCTCCTCTAGCCAGGCTGGCCCTGGCAGGGCTGACATGGAGAGCTGAAGGGACGGGGCAAGGTAATGTCTGTGTCTCCACCTCTCTCTGCTGCCAGTTTGTTGCTGCTTCATGTCTGTGACTCCACTGTGCACCTCTCTCATGGCTGACGTGGCCCTCGTGCCCCTGCTGTCACTGCTGTTGTCCTCTACTGGATGGAGAGCTGGAGAACCCTCCTGTCTCCTGTTGCTTTAGCTTTGTGATTAGCTGGCGGTCTATATTGATAATGGGTTTTTTTCCAGAAGGTGACTTGGGTTTGCATATAACTGGTGGACTGAGAGACTTCCACTCTTTTTTGCGTGTTGCTGTTTATTTTCTCATGCTTTGAAATACCAGATTTTATTTTACTTTTTTTTTTTAACTTAAACTGAGTTCTTAACCAGGCTTTTTTTTTTTTTTCCTATTGAAGTTTTGTGAGTGCATACATTTCCTGGGGACACTGAATTGAGAGTTTAGACTGCATCCATCTTTGGCAGCTTATAGCACTGTATTTTCAGATCCTTAAGAAAAATAATCTTTGTAAATGTCTGTGTCTGTATTGGTTCCATTTCCTGTTCCATTTGACGTTTTTCTGTTCAGTCCTTCCCGTCCCATTGGATTGAGGATACTCTTCTCTGAGCACAGCAAGGAGAACAGGGGTAGGCACTTTAAAGAAACCACTGTTCAGTAGCTAAAAGCAGCAGAGACTTCCCTTGCATCACTGTTCATTTACTCAGGAATGGGGGTAAACTGAGGGACTTACAGAAATATCATGAATGTGGAACACTGGAGGCACTGCCAGGTGGATTCTGAAACAAGCAGTGGATCTGTAGAGCTCTGAGGGCCCAGCCCTTCCTTCCTCTGCTGAAGAAGATTTGTCTTTCTGGAATGTTCTGAGCCCAGCAACAACAGGTTCTAGGTGTTTCACAGGGAGAGGGGTGATTTAAAAGGCAGTGGACCATTGCAATATGACGTCTCCAGGCCACAGTGGCTGGTTCATTCAGCACAGCTCTTCATTAAAGGTGCTGCAAGGAACAGGACCCTTGTGTCTAGGAATCTGGGAGCAGGTACCACGTCAGGAGACTGCCCATCCTGAGGGCATCTGTTTGATGGTGCAGTCTCAGCATGAGGTCAGGTGAGCAGGTTTCAGAAGGCAGGATGATAACAGGTGCCCTCCTCAGGAAATGAGAATTCGGAGAAGGGCAGCAGAAGGACGAGTGGGAGCACAAGGTGGGGTTAGACCCTGGGTTAGACCCTTGTTAATCAAGGACTGTAGCACCAGGAGTAGTGGTAATGACAGAAGTTATTATACAGAAAAAATCTTGGAGAACTGGGATCAGAGGCGTCCAGAAAAGGTGTTTCCTCAAGGAGATGTATGATTCAGAAAGAAGGCCTGGGGTGTGGGGAAAGAGAGATCCTTGCAGCAGGCGAGGGAGACTGGCAGGGTGCTGGGGCTCCTCGCTGGGCTGGAGCTGGTGCTTCATCTGCAGGACATATTTGGCAGGAAAGGAGCAGCAGCAGCAGCAGAGCTGCTCCCACCCAAGGGCTGAGCTGCTGCAGCCATGAGGTGTTTGTGAGCGAGTCTTGCTGGTCTCATCTGGACACTCTGGTGCCTTGAGAGCGAGTCTCTGAGCTCATGTGGGACTGCAGGGGCTTTCTGGCGGCTGCTAAATTTATTTTGCTTTCATTATTTGAGTAAACCTGGGAAATTTTTAACCACCACAAATGTTTCCCTCGTGGGAGAGGCCTCTGCTGGTGTTCTCTCTGCTGAGTGACCGGGTGTTTGCTGGCTCATGGTGGGGGAGGCACCCCAGGACCTGGGTCCTGCACCTGGGTCAGGGCAACCCCCAGTATCAACACAGGCTGGGGATGGAGGGGTTGAGAGCAGGACTTGGGGGTGCTGGCGGATGAAAAGCTGTTCATGAGCCAGCTGTTCATGTGGGCTGAGAGCCTGGTCTTGGAGCAGGGGCTCCAGGCCGAGCAGTCATTTGTATGTGATGCTCTTTCCTCATATGTGTGCAAACATCCTGCTGTCCTTTTCTTTGAACTCTCTGTAGGTTCTCTTCACCCACCTGCATCAGGACAGGCTTCCCCTTAAGGGAGTGCTGTACATCACTCTCTTCTGTGGCATATGGGAGCCTGTTTGTTTTTTTTCTCTGCTCTATCTTCCTTAGGTCCCTTGACCAGATATTCCATGTTTA
Organism: Brachypteracias leptosomus; assembly: GCA_013401335.1. Classification (NCBI taxonomy): domain Eukaryota; kingdom Metazoa; phylum Chordata; class Aves; order Coraciiformes; family Brachypteraciidae; genus Brachypteracias; species Brachypteracias leptosomus. Next base: position 104,635 of record VYZX01011232.1, on the reverse strand, counting down.
TTTAGCTATGGGTAGGCCAGATCAATGAGTTATCACAATCCTTGCTCATACAGACCCACAGTGACATTCAGACTCTGACTAATTCACTGTACAGATGTTTAAGCCACAGCAATGTCACTTCTCCCAGCTACAAGCCATTTCTAGTTGCAGGAAACGAATGCAGAAGAAATGGGTTAGCACTTAACCCAAGTGCCTTCCTGCTGCATGGATGGATGGAGGCTGCAGTCACTGCTGCTTTCTCTGCACATGCTGCTGGTGAGGAGCAGATTTCATGGAGCCTGGTTTCTGGCTCATTGGCAGGGCTGTTGGCTGCCCCTCTGCTTAGCCCCTGGAGTAGATACAGACGGGAGAGCTGAGATCACAGAAGCACAAAGTGGTAGGGGCTGGAAGGGACCTCTGGAGATCATCCAGCCCAAGCACCCTGCTAAAGCAGCTTCACTTAAAGCAGGTTGCAAATGACTTGCCTAAATGAGGAACTTTACTTTTAGATGCTTAAATGAAAACAAGATTAATTCCACTTCAATCTTCAACGTCTGAGTAGATGGCTGAGCTGAACTTTGAATTGGTTGTTTGGTTTTCTTAAGTTTGTAATTTTGTTTTGTTTTTTCTAGGACATTCAGTCAGAACCAAGATGAAGAACAAACTGTGGCTCTGGAGTGTTCCCTTCTTCCTTTTGTTCCCATACAGTAAGTTCCTAAATAATAATCACAAGACTCTCTGAGTGGCCAGTGACTGGGCTCTGCTGTGATGTGCATGGCACAAGGTTACTCTGTACTCATTTCACTTTGGACCAAACTAGATCTTACTGTTCAAAGTGTTCTGAAGCTGCCAAGGATGGACAGTTCATCCTAGATCTAATCAGGTTTGGGACACTTAGTTATTCCCAGTAAAAAGCTGCCCTCTGCTTAATTTCGTTAACAAATTCTTGCCCAAAGATACACTTGCAGCTTGCCAGCGACCTGGGGATAATAGTCTGACTGGTTAAAATAATAGTATAGAAGAATTCTAATTAGCAATGCTTATTTGCATATTAATACCTGCTGCCTTCTCTAAAGGAAAGCAAAGGGTTTAGAACCCTGGTTTTGTAGAGGAGTAAAGTTAGGCTAAGGGAGAAAAATGTGTTGTTCAGGGCTCTGGAACAAACAGTGCTTGTACCAGGACCCCCAGAAGAGCCTGTTGAGGGCTCAAAATGAAAAGTTAAAACTTAATACAAATTTTAGAACAAAATTTGTCAGTGTGAAATGAAAAAGTCAAAATGAAACAAAGTGACAACCACAGAATTTGAATCACTTGCAGGTTAGTAAAACATACGTACACCCTTGGGGCCACTCTGCTGCAAGCATCCCTGAATTTCTGCTGCTGCCATCCTGACTTTTTTTGTGGATGGGGGGAGGGAGTGTCAGTGGGAAAAGCTGGACTTTGTTTTTCTTTGACCTTACTCTGTCCTAGAATTGGGCTGCACCCTCCACTGGACATGCCTGCTGTGCATTGACTGGAAATGCAGAGGCTCCTCTTTGTGAGAGCTGCCATTTGACCTGGAGGGTGGGACAGATGTCTCTGGTCCATCCGTGCACACACTGCCTGCGTTTCATGTTGACTGTTCTCTGCATGCAGCGTTGTCTTTGACTGTAAAACCAGGCACTGTAGCTGTTGAGTGCAGGCCAGCTTTCATCTTATGCAAACAACTCTTCTGAGCACGAAGCATGTTCAACAAAGGGAAGGTAGCAAGCAGGGAGCTGCTCTAACCAGGCAAGCAGCAGAATGAAAGGGAGGTGAGCTCACAGCATGGTTAGCTCCTGAGGATTTGGGTGCCTGAAGGCTGTGAAGTGTGTTCCCATAGTCTGGGGCAGTCCTGATGGTTGGGGAGGTCCCATGCTTGATTTAAGCATGGATGTAACAACCTTGAGATCTTCCCCTGCCTGATGGCAATTTTATTCCCATCAAAAAGGGGTGATGCTGTACATGGAGGAGATGAATAATCACTGCAGTAGGTGCAGTTTGCACCAGCATGGCATGCTGCATACTCATAGCATTCAAATGTTTGAACATGTAACTGTTCCTGGTTGGGTAATCTTGCCTCTGATGTGCTCCATAAGCCAGGACCCTTGCAGAAATTGTGTGTGACTCTGCTCTAGTGACTCTGTAAGAGGGGGCAGAGATAAGTTTGAAAATTCAGTCACGGTTTGGGCATTTCCTGGTGTTTTGACATGCCATTTGCTCCCACAGCATTTTGAATAGATTTTTGTTTAACGCTTATCTTGCTGTCAAGGACTTGCCCCCCTACAGAGATGGAACACATCTTATGCTCCAGGACTGGAGACTTTTGTGGAGGCTGGCACACAGACTGTTCTCTTCAGATTTAGTGGGAGCCCTGAGGACTGTGTGTGTTGCTGTAATGTTCTGCTTCCTTCATCATGGCAGCTGATATTGTGTTTTCTCTTTCCAAATGTACAGCTACGTGTGCTGAAAACCTCACTTGTTTTGTGGACTATGTGCAAACCCTGTCCTGTATCCTGAGGAGTGACTTGGATGCCAGTTCATATAACCTCACTGCAACATGGTGAGTCTTAGTAGGGTGAGCAAAGTGCAGCCAGCAGGACCTTCTAGCATGGCCATAGCGCAGTGGTGTCCCTTTGTCCCCTTTGTTAGGTGGAATTCTTGTTCTTGCTGCCATGCTGGTTTTAACTTGGTATTTCACACTCTAGTTACCAACTGGCTTCTCCCCTAGAAAAGGATCTCTGGTTTCCACGTCCACTGACTGCTAAATCTGGCTCCTTTGGCTTTGTTTTCCCTCCTGCCTGGGAACACCTTGTCCTTTGCTGTCACTGGTGTGTGCTGGCAGGGCTCTCACAGCTTGTCCAAGCCCCCCATGGCCTCTGTTCTGCAGCAAAGAAGTGGGAGCAGTCTTGGGCTGTGCAGCCCTGGTGGGCACCTTTCCTTTCCACAAACCCTTCAGCATCACTTTCATCCTTCTCTCAAAGATGCAAAGCTGAACAAATAGAAGGAAAAACTGTCAAAGATAAAGTTTTATGTGAACATATTGCCTCTTTTTTCTTACTGATTTCAATGCCTGGTGGTTCAGTCCAACTACAGCATGAGGTAGATGTGGACTTGTTTGTTTGTTTGTTTGTTTTGGTGGTTTTAGGGCTCCTGAGGAAGACCCAGAAAATACTGCGGCTGCCTGCGTTCTCCTGCAGTTGTCCAGGAACAGCAGTCACATACAGTACGTGTGCACTGTGGACATGACTGCAATCCTGGCAGATATCAAAGTCCAGGTGGATGTTACGGAGATAGCTGATAGGAAATGCATTGTTTCCAAAGGCTTTTACATGGCAGATAGCAGTAAGTACAAAAATGGTGGAGCTGATGCATACTGTCTGACCTTATGTCTGTCTACAAGGATAGTCTGGGCAAGGAGTGAGCATGGCAGGCAGTGGGGGGGCTGTGTTTGGGGGGCCTGACTTAACTGTGATGCTGAGCTGTGAGATCCTCTGAGAGGCATGAATGTTGTGGACATTGTCCTGTGTAGGAGGGTCCAGCCCTGGTCAGGGCAGTTTTGCTCCCTGCTTACTCTGCATTGCTGATACCATGCTGGGCCACCTCTTGTCTGCAGTAGTGTTATGAAAGGTAACACCATCCTCTCTTCCAGTCAAACCACAGCCTCCCTTCAACCTGACCGCTGTGTTCTCAGAGGGTTACAATATTTCTTGGGAAACCATCTACCAGAACTCTTTCTACTTTTTGAATGAGGAGTTGGAATATCAGCTGCGTTACAAGAGAAGGACCGACAGCTGGGAGGTAAGGGAGATGTCAGTTCACCATCAGGTAGGATGTACCAGCAAAGAGGAGGCCAGCACAACCAGTACAGGAGTGCTGGTGTGGAAAAAAGGCTTTCATTGTTTAGCACTGGTATCTCTTTGCTTGATTGGGCTGAAAACAGGCAAAGAATGGAGAAGCAGAAGTTGTTTGAGAAGTACCACATCCTTGGGGAAGGCTGATGGTTAATTTGCTTCTCATGCTGTCCTGCATGGAGGGATCTCCCAGGGCCCCACAACCAGCCAGAGCATGGCCTTGCAGAAACAACATGAAAGCAGAGGAGGTTACTCTGTGGGGCTCCTCACTGTGCAGCAGTGAGGGCAAGGTGGGAGCTGCCACTCCAGCCCTGAGTGTTTAATTGTTCACAGGCTCAGAAGACCAAAGCTGTCCATGAAGACAAACGGACGCTGGTGATCCTGCCATGGGAGCTCCAGGCAGACACTGAGTATGAGTTCCAGGTGAGAGCCAAGCCCCGAGAGGACACTGGCTACCATGGGTTCTGGAGCGAGTGGAGCCCCCCGCTGACACTGAGGACTAGCCCTGCAGGTACACACCAGCAGCTCTCCTTGCCCTTCCACTCCTTTCACTTCATGGACCATCTGTGGAGGTGTCCCTAAACCAGGAGCAATAGAAACACCAGGGGTCTCTGTAGCAGGGGGCTGTCCTACCCCAGGGGTGTTGGCTGCCAGCCTGTGGTGCAGCCAGGCCACAGGACAGCTGATGCTCTTCTCATTGATGCAGCCTTCTCTGAGCATCCTCATCTAGACATTCCTTATATCGGGAGTACTGGGGCCCCAGGTGACAGCCTCAGTGTCCCTCAGAGAAAGGCTGTGGTAGAAATTGAGTGTCTCCTCACCATCTCCTGCTTATTGAGCAGGGTAGAGATGTGAGGTGAGCCTGAATGACCCTGTCTCTTTCTTCAGCAGTGACACAGACAGCAAGCATGGGATGGCTGCTCTTGTTGGGTATTGTCATGGCAATCACTGCCTCCATCACAACCTTTCTGGTCAAACAGTGGAGGTAAGAATGCTTCAGGAAGCTGAGGCAAATGCTCCTGGTCTGTCTTGCTAAAGATGAGGTGTCCACATGCAGCCTTCTTTGCATCTTATATATCCATGTATGGCCTCAGCTATGGGCCAGCAAAGTGTGGTCTCCAGCTGGTGTACTACCAAGAGCACCTTGCTTTTCTCTGGGGCTTTGCTGCCCTTCAGCTGGTTGGGACAAGACAGTGGGACGTGGGGACCATGAGCCAGCCCAGCCTGAGAGGAAGATGCATTTCCAGGTGCTTTCCCAGGAAGGAAAAAAAAATGGAACCCCTTTTCTTAGTGTAAATATTGTGTGCACAAGTCCTGAGGGCTCAGGTCCCACCTCCTGTGAGGCCAAAAGAAAGGCTATTAGATGGCTCTGACAGCACAAGACTTCCTTGGATCCTCAGCCACTTGCTAACTTGTGAGGCCAGTGGGGCTGGGCAGGTGCTTTCAGCTGCTTGAACTGGACCTGGAGATGCCTTGCTTTGCATCTGTAATGTGTGCTTAACCCCAAAGTCTTTCTCTTTTCTCTTCCAGCTTGTGGAAGAAGATGGTTTGCATCCCAGACCCTGCTCCCTTTTTCAAACCTCTTTACCTGGTGCATAACGGAGATTTCAAGGTATAAATGTGCTGTGCAAATGAGTGGAGCATATGACAAGGTTAAACTGAAAGGCCTGTCATGCTGTCCTGGGCGAGGGATTCTAATTGGGGCAGTGGGAGGGGGAATTTATCTCTTATGCCTGGTCCTTCCAAATTCTCTTCTCATTTAACACCAGCCAAACTTGCTCCTGTGACAAAATGGTTTGCAAAGACTGCAGAGTTTGCTGGAGTTCCCAGGATAAAAAAGTAAGAGAACATTGAGCAGCTATAAATAATGGTTGTATTAAGCTGAAGAGCAACTCACAATGCTGTTACCAAACTAAAAATGCTGGCATGTGAGTGCAGACATCACCATCACCACCTCTTTTTGAACAAGTTCCTCTTGTTACAGCACCACTGATCAGAGACACTTCAGTGTCTGCTTTTTGTTTCTGCTTTTTCTTAGACCCTCTGGGAGAGGGACACCAGCTGGGCTCTGGTGATCTTCATGTGCTTTCCCACTGCTGCATGGCTGATGTGTGCAATTAGGTCAAGCAAGAAGTCTTGGATGGGTGCCATTCAAGCCAGAGCCTGCAGTGACTGTCTCGTTTCCTTCCTGCCTTCCTCTTTCAGCCCTGTTCTGGCTTCCCAGATCTGCACCAGGGGGTGCTTAGATCCTCTTTGAGGCAGGTGGCACTGGCTGCTTTCAGGGAAAGGAACTAGGCCCAGGTGGGCTCAGTGTGAGTGTTCCTGAGGGTCAGGGGCTAGCGCTCATGGTGGAGGCACCTGCATGTCAAGAGTCACACTCCTCTCAGGGTGAAGCTTTGGGCTTCTCTGGGAATGACATTCGTGCTAGTTTCTACTTGGGCTGTTCAGTGCTGCTGGGAAGGGAATGAGCCTCAGTTGCTGAGTTACTTCTTCATAAATGTGCAGATGAAAGCAGCAGTTCCCTCACAGGCACAGCACAAGATGTACAGGCAGGGGTGTCAGGAGGATGTGGTGACATCACTAATATGTGAACAGACTTGTCATTTTCAGCTGGCAAGAAACCAATTGATGTGGGGCTTGTTCAGCTGCATCCTGCCTGCACCAAAGTTTCTGGTTAGGTTATGTCTTGACTAATGATCAGCAAATTGCAACAGGAATGGTCTGCAGGTAATAGTCTTGGGTGGAGTAGGAAGCAGTGAAAATGTCAGAGGAAAAGTTAAGACAAAAGGAGAAGGGAAAGCAGAGGAACATTGTTCACTCTTGTATGTACACAGGCCCTCAGATTCATGTTGGGCAGGAATTTGCAAAGAACTCTCAAGGAAGAATAGGAAATATTCTGCTTGTTCAATTCTAAGAAAGATTTTTTTCCTGATTCTTCAAGTCACCTTTTGCACTGTAGGTGCCTTTCTGTCCATTACAGCTTTAATAATAAGCTCTTTGCAGCTGAGGTTAAAAATAAATTAAAATAGACGTGGTGCTTCCTGCTGTAATGAAAATTTTTCCATGCCCTGTGTCAGGGGGTAATAAGCTGTGTCAAGCTGCTCTCTTCCCAAACACCTTCCTCATGTCTATTACTCTGTGTGCAGTTTGGGGCACGAGGCTGGTACAATTCAGGTGGTCCCACAGCTGTGACAACACTCAACCCTTGTGCAGGACTCTGTCAGAAGCCTTCACAGTACTTATGAAGCTCAGAGACGTTGTTACCTATTTTATCCACAGCATCTCATCCCCTGCTATTTTTGAGGAGTCAGTGATTTCAGAGGTTGACGTTGCCTCTAAAAGCATAAGAACTTTGGTTATTTCTATGGAACCTCAAAACCGATTATACTAACCTGTCTCTCTCCCTGTATGTCCTTTTATGCAGAAGTGGGTTGGTGCATCCCATAAGAAAATGGCCCTTGATTTCTTTGAATGGGGAATAGTCCTTCCAGAAGTCCTAGAAGCTTACACCATGCGTCCTTCCAACAGCACCTTGCAGGAGGAGCTGTGTGAGCTGAGAAAAGAGCTGCCCTGCAAGCCCTGTGCATCCTGCCTGACTGCCCCAGGGCAGGACAGCCAGTCCCTGCTGTTCAGTGTGACCAGTACCAGCGGGACTCAGGACCAGTCATATGGGCATTTGTCCATTGACACTGTGACTGTGGCTGATGAATTCACACCTTGTGAGTGCCAGTGCAGCTGTAATCGCGTGTACAGGGGACACGAGCACACCAGCCAGGAGGACAGCAGTGCTGGAGAAACTGGTTACCCCAAGGTTAATGTTGATGATGAAGACACAAAGATAACCAGTGACTTGCACCTGGCTGACCTGAGCACACAGGACAAGATACTTGCTTCAGGCTCTGTGTTCACAGACCAGCTGAGGAGCACAAGTGTCCCAGCCCAGCAGCAAGCAGAAGGGGCTGTGGAAGGAGGGATGGAAAGCATCCTAGAAGCCCTTTGCTTGCAGCGTAGTCAGTGGGACTTGGAAAATCCAGGTTCTCTACCTTCTCCTGATGGTGAAAGTGTTTCTTACAGTGAAGGCTCCTGTGACTTCTTCCCTCACAGTGCAAGGCCTGGGGACAGTTACCCCATGATCTGCATAGACTTGGACACGATTGACAGTGGCTTTGTGGACTCAGACTGTGGGAGTCCAGTTGACTGTGAATTTGAGCAAAACAGTCAAAACAACTGCCCGTCCATCCCTCTCGAGAGGGAGGGGGAGGACTTCCCACGGAGCTACGTCAAGCAGTGGGTCTGCTGTGGCTCTGACAGCCCTGCCAGTGACACACAGGCCAACTAAGGACCTCGTGTTGCCTTGCAGAGTGCAGGGCCCTTTCCAGACTGTGCCAGCAGCAAAATTCACAAGAGAAACCAAGTTTACTTTGTGCAAGCTCCATTGCATACATCTGGAGAACTGGAGACTGTTAGGTCCATAGAAATACATGCCTATTTCTATTGTCGCTTACCCTGTTAATGTCTCAAACTTGATGTGATTAGTTTTTTTTTTCTTTTTTTTTTAAGAATCCTAGGTTAAAATGGCAGAAAAAGCAACTGTACCTTGAAAATTACCCTTTAGTTTATGTAGATGTGCCTCCTTTTTTTTCCCCAGTGACCTTATAAAGGGTACAGAACTTTAAGTTATTCTCCCTGGTACTCTCACGGTTTGAGAGTTTGGATGTAGATGAAATCTTAGAAGCATAACCCATGGCAAGCATGTTTGTTGCATTAAAGTCCCCCTCCCCTTTACAAACAACACTGGTGGTGCTTTCCCCACTAATATCTTTGTCTCTTTAAACCCAGCTGTAATCGTTTGTTAATTATGGAGGGTCCCAGCCCTGTCTGTGGGGTGTGATCAAAACCAATTCCTGTATAATCATTACACAGGAGACAAAACACAGCACAGTTCTCAAAGACTTTGTCTTTCCTGGTGGAGTCTGCAAGTGAAAATCTTCAAAACACATAGTTCCAGACAGACTCTTGCTACCAGGGCTTTCTAATGGATCAGGTTCTCTCCCAGCATTTTCCGAGCACATTAACTGAACCATTGAGCAGCTTTTAGAACTATGCAGGAATTTCAGGAATGTTGCACTACTATGATGTGCCTGCAACTCCATCTTCTGCCTTGGACCTGGTCTGCTGCAGTTAACAGGCCAGGAGCACAAATTCTGAGCGATCTCTGCTATCTAATAAAGCCAACCATGAAACTGCTACACTGCAGCTGTGAATGTTTCCCTCTCGTCTCTCTGTATCTCTGTTTTGATCAGGATAATTGTCTTTAATAGTCACTGTAATCCTGATACTGAGTGTGAAGACCTGCATCTTATGCAGGCATAGTGCAAGTAACCCATGGGCTGCTTGGCTCCAGAAGGTCTTAGACTGAGAGAACCTTTGTGGTGAATGATGCATGTTTCCAGAGCAGTAATAATCAGTTGTTGCTGTGGCACCCATGAACTCTCTTCCCCCATCTCTTCCCAAGACTTTTCCCAACCCCCCAGCAACCTAAAGGAGCTGGAGCACTGTACTGAGGAGAAGCTGTTCCTTTCACAGGTGAGTGCTGGGAGAGGTTTTTCTGTGCATCCACATCCCTGGTTCGATTGTTCAGACCAGCCAAGGTCTCTGCCATGTTGATTTTGAACCTACCAAGGCTTAGCTTTGCCCATGTTGTGATGACTCTCTCAGTATATCCCTACCTCAGGGGCTTTTGGGGCATCGCTGCAAGATACCAGTTTTTTTGGTTCCTTCCCTCCTTATTTTCCATTTTCCGTGTAATCTTCAGTGACAAGTGGTGGGAGGCATTGTCCTAGTCTGTTTATGCACCCTCCCTGCTGTGCTGCAGGTTCCCTGCGTGCCCTCCAAGAGGCAGCAGAGGACCGCAGTCGAGCTGAGCCTTCCCCCCTGCCCTCCAGGGACATATTTATGTCTGTGCGAATGTGAATTGGGCAGAAGTACCCTTGATGGTCTGTGCCACGGTATTCTATAGCCTCACCCTGCAGCTATCTGTGCTCGGGAACTACATTGTGGTAACCGGCCTCAGGCTGCTCGAGGGGGGAGGGGAACCTTGCCTATCTTTCTAGGGCCCTTTTACATCTCGATTCTGCTCACTCCTTGTCTCTGTTGGTATCGTTGGCCCTGGAACTGCTGAGGGGGGCTGTTTCTGCTATTGCTGACCTTATCTAGCTGGTATTTGATAGAAGGTGGTGGTTTGGTGATATGTTGGGTTAGAAGCTGTCTCTGGCCCCTGGAAGGCAGACTTCATGGGCAGAGTAGAGCTTGCTTTGGTACGTGGCGTAGAGATTTTAAAATAAAGGAGGCTGTTCCTTTTGAGGCAAGCTGTCATAATCAAGCTTTTGGCCAGTGAGTTGTTGATACTGTGGATGTGGAGGGGTTTGAGATGGGGGATTTCTGTGGTTCCTAGCAGCAAGCTGCAAATGTCCCTGACTTCACAATATCTAGTTTGGAAAAACTGCGTTTCCCCAGGATTGGGGCCGTTGGTAGCATTGCAAGTCCATGGGTTTTTTTGATTTTGGGAAGTCTCTTCTGCTCTCCAAAAAACTGTCTTTACAAGGTCTCGCTCCACCCTTTCATGATCTCAGTAACCCACAGTGGCAGATTCCTGACCATCAACGTGAAGCACAGGAAAGAGTTATGGTAACAGTGTGGTAAAGGCATTTGATGTTTAAGTGCCCTGGCCAAGTAGGACTGCTTCAAAAACAGAGTTTGAAGTAGTATTGCCTAAGCTCTCACTGCAGGGGAATCTGCTCAGCCACTCCTGCCATGCTCAGGTAACCAAGTGATCCAAATTTACTGTACCTTGCAAATGTTAGTCATGCACTGAGCAGTGCAATGAGGTAGTAAGAAGATGCCAGCAGCACTGCCCGTATGGAGAAAGCCTTAGATGGCTCTGGTCTGCTGACTTTGCATAGCATTCACAACAATAGGGACATGAGAGTGGATGAGGCAGCTCAGGGATGTGCTCAGGTATGAGCACAGTTGGGCAAAGGCCTTGGATGGGAGCAGCCTCACCTCACAGCCAGCCAGGGCTAGGAAATGGCTTTAGGCCACTTAGAGAGCTCCTCTGCTGGCCTTTTTTATGTAACTGTTGCAAGAAGGTACTTTTATATTCAGCAAATTACTTACCCTTTATCAGAAATTCCTCAATTTCTCCATCACTACTGAGTAATTGCAGATGCAGCTACTTTAGCTCAATCTGATAATCTGAGCAGTTTCTCATTGGTTCTGGTGATTATCTCTACCATCGGGCACAGTAAACTCTGCTTTATTATGCCACTGATGTTACCGCCTGATCACCAAACCACACAGCCCCGACTACCAAGGGACAGAAGCAGTGCAAAAAGTGGAGCTTCTTTTGAGCTGGTAAGACAGTTTAACATATCTCTATGCTATGCCTGCCAGTAAATAATAATAGGATACGTCTACTGAGCTAGGATATTGAAAAATAATTTATTTACCTAAACGTAGAATTCTGTATTGTTTCTTGTACTGGGAACCTAGAACAATAAAATCACTAGAAGGGTCTTTGCACTTTTGTTCTGCTGGTTTGCTGAGCAGAAAATCACACTATTGCATTAATTCTGATATGAATTGTACTAGAAAGAAGCACCATCTTGAACAAATGATTTCTAGGTACTCTGCTCTGGCTGAAACAGACGAATGTAAATTAATGCAGCCAAAATAGCCCTCAATGTTTGGGATTGTGCAGGCAAAAATATACTTTTTAATCTATGCATATACATATATATGTGTGTGTATTAATACAGCTTTGTTGCAGTAGTCATCCTTTGTAGCAGCTTTTTTTCAGCCTCTGGGCTCCAAGACTGTCAAATCTTAAGAGTACGTAGCTGTTCATGAGCACCAGATTGTGGAAATATGGCTCTCCAAAGATGAAGGGAGGAAAAGGCTGGTTATAGGGGGTTCTCTCTGATAACTGTGCAGATGAGGAAGTCCTGCCGCTTCTTCCTTATTCTCCATCAGCTCCCATGCATTTGATGTGCTCCTGTCAGATGTGCTTAGAGGCCATAGGTGTTCAGGAGGGAGAGAATCATTCATTCATTTTTCTTAAAGGACCTACAAAATATTTCCTTGTAGGCAAGGATAATTGAAGGAGTGCTTACGATGGACACTCACACTTAGTAGCACAATGGATCTCCCTAGAGAACGGGCACTGTGTGTGGTTCTGTATGAATGATGGACTGCTATTGCTGTATCTGTATTGCCAGACATCCCTATCCAAAGTTCTGGCCAACCCCCACATTTGAGGTTAATAAAAAGATGGCCTTTTCTCTTAAGAGTTTATAGGGTAAAATAAATTATTTGGTAGATACCACCGAGAAGGGAAATAATACAAGAATGTGCCAGCACAGTCTCAGCACGTAGGCAACTGAGGTATCAGCCGTGTTTGAGCAACTCAGCAAAGCAGAGCTTTAAGGAGAGGCTTGAAGAATGAGGCTGAGGTAGCTCAAGAGCATTGTAGGCAGCACCTTCAGTGGGTAAGCAGTAGCACGGAGGAAGACTAGAAGGACTTGATTTGATGATCTAGTGGGAGATAGAAGCTGGCATCATAGGACTGACTTCTTGATATGAAGGTGAGAGATGAGGAGAGACTGTCAGTGACTTTGAAAGTGGGGACAAAAAGCTTATATTTGATGTGATAGAGAAAGGAAGATAGAAGAATTGTGTAGAGAAATGTCATGGGTTCAAAGTAACAGACACAGGAAAAAGAGTCATTTCAGGGCTTTCCCTCAAATGTTTGTTTTTCCTCCCTGTGGAGTGAATGTGATTCTTCTTCCTCTAACACTTCCCACACCTACAGTTTCCACAGGGCTTCACCCACACCTCAGCAGTGTTGCAGAAACTGGGCATTGGAACAAAAAAACCCATCAAGCTACCTGGCTGGGAAGTTGATTTGTCTTCCAGTCTCCCAGCTGCTGTAGCGGTGCTCTTGCTGCTAGCACTGGACGCAGGGGTTGCCCATGAGATGTTGCCTTGCAATGGTGCTGGCACGTTTCTTGGTCCCTGGCTTGATAATCAGCTTCTTGCTTTTCTCCTGCTGCAGAGAACTGGCAGTGTTCAGAGGTGATGGTCATTGGGAAGAGTGAGGAATGCCTGTTATGTCACCAGGAATCCCTTCACCCATCCACTCCCGCTGAAATTGAAAAGTGCTTTTGCACTTGCCTCATTTTTGTCCCATTCTGTGGCTGTCTCCTGTCCAGCACCAAGAGGAGATGGCGTTTAAATTGACCGTGTCCCTTTTGCTGCATGGCCTCTCAAACCCTTCACATTGACCTATGTAAGAGGAAGAGAATATCAGCAAAGCAGTCAGGTTGTTCCACAACCTACATATGACTAATATCAATAGCATCTAACACACAAATTTCACTTAAACACACTGTACTTGTGTCCAGGTAAGCTAGAGAGCCAGAAAGTGTCTGACATGGCTCAAACATTGCAGAACTGAACAAGAACTTCTTGGGGGATGAGGCGAGTAATAGCAATTACCTGGAAATGCTCTGTCCTGATTTAGTTATCTTGACCTATGTTTGTTTGTGTGCCTGAAGCAGTTCTTGTAGACACATGTATAATTCTACTTAATGCAGTGCTCTCTATTTCATATTTAGTCAGTTTTACTGTATTTATCACAGGGATCATATGCAGCCCTGATTAGAATGATAAGCAGGAGAGACTTACGCCTCCAGCGTCCCTCAGCTATGATCAGCTAATGGTGGCACTTCCTCTAACAGCCCCCACCCTCCAGATGCTCTGCAGCAAAACAGGATATTTACCAAAACCCCGTAAATGGAGAGGTGGTGAAGTGAGACCCAGAAAGATTCCTTTTGCTCTTTACTATTTAATCCAGAAAAGGGACACCTTAAGTAGGCATAGTTAGAGGAAAAAGGTTGATATGTGGATGCTGCTGTCCAGCTTTGTGACGTGTCCTGGGTTCCTTAGACCCTGCAGAGGTGCTGGGCTTGTTTGCTGTGTTAAGGCAACAGTAAATATTGCAAACTGGAAGTGTCTTAAGAAACACCACACATTGCTGAGTAGATCAGGTCAGGATTTCTCATATAAAAGTTTGTTTGCTGGAAAATCATCAAATCAGAAACTTCTTATGAAAAAGTATAATTTTAAATGAAAACTTCATCAGGAAAGAATTCACAGAATGGAATTTCTGGTTAAAAAGGAAGAGCAGGAGTCCAGCATAACCCTGTAGAAAGATAGTGTTCTGTATTTCAGAAGATACACTTCAAGTATCCCTACCCAGCTCTTCAGTAAATCAGGGCAATGAGTCGGCCCTAAGTCTATAACCCCCATGAGTGCTTTGACCAGGATCAGCAACTCTCTCTGTTTCTGTCTTCTGGAGTTTTCTTTTATGGCAAGGAAATACTTTATGGGAAGGAAATATGTTCCTACACTGCAGATGAGCAACTTGGTTATCTGCCTGGAATTGTAGCTTCATATGTATGTGTGTTTGTGACTGAGGGAGAGAAAACTACAATAGGTCTTGGTTTTGTTCAGGTATGAAAGGGGTGGATTTCTAAAGCAAAAAATCTGTCATCTAGAACACCCATTTCTCTCCCAACTTTTGTTCCTGGCCTCAAAACCCTTCATGCTAGCTCAGGACAACTCCAAGTGGCTTGAAGAAAGGCTCCCTCAAAAGTTTTGTGGCACCAGCAGGTCAAGCAAGTGTTTCTCTAGTGCAGACAAAAGGAAGGTGCAAAAGACCAGTTCCCTGACTCCCTCAAGGGAGAGAAGAACCATCATTAAAGGCAGGCAGCAGAGTCTGTGGTGTCTACTGCTGATGGACAAGCTCAGGAGAGAAAAATCTATTGAGGCTTTGAATTTGCAGAAATTATGTCTTCTCCAGGAGGCCCCTGAGTTGCCATGTCTGGAGGCTGAGGATGTTCTCAGAGAACATCTCTTTCTCTTTTGCTATGGTTTTCTCTAAGCATCTGGCTTGGGTTACTGTCAGAAACAGGGTACAGGGAAACATGAACGTTTGTTCCAGCCCACTGTGACTCTCTGCTGCTCTTAAATTGTCACAAAGCAGGTGCCAAAAACTGCAGGAAGAAGGAAAGCTGGAACACACACACACATGCACCCCGATCAAATGGCAGGAATTAAAGATTCCCTTCCAGGCAGCTGGTGCTTTGGGTTCCTGTGCAAAGTCCTATTTACTGCCATGGGAAGAACCGTTTCAATAGAAGAAATTGTACAGCAGAGTTGGTGCCCTGGCTGACAGTCAAGGTCAGCTTGTGCCAGGGCTGGCAGAGCCACGTAGCTAAAGCATCAGTCTACTGGTACAAATACTGACAAAACTGCTTCTAACAATTGTTCTGTTTTAGATGCTGTCTGGAATGGGAGCAGATGTGTGGCAGCTGTGCCTCCAGCTGTGCCTCACCGCCATGGTGCTCGGTGGTGGAGGAAGAGGGACAGGTAAGGGGAGATCTGGAATAGGTCCCTGTGGGAAGAGAGGCACATGCATGTGCTCATTTCTCATCCACAGGTACCCCAGGAGCCAGCAGAGCTGGCTGGCAGTGCCAGGCCTGGGGAGCTGAGCATCTACCGGCCCAGCTGGGCAGCAGAGAACAAAACCTCTGCCCAAGGTCCCTGCCCAAGAGCTGTGTAACTCATCTCCTGCAGTGACGTGTGGTACAAGGAGGAAGAAGATCATGGGGAAGGGTAGATGAGGTGTCAGTAAAGGCAGAGCTAGCGAGTGACACATCTGCTATGCCCTGCAAGCCCTCCTTAGGTGGCACGTGAATGCAGCTCTGGTCTCCTTCCTCTGCAGAGTTCCCCGGCAGCCTGAGCTGCCTCAATAACTACGTGACCACCGTCAGCTGCGTGTGGGCAATGGAGGAGCCTGTGGGCGATGGACCTTTCCACCTGCACTTCACCAAGTAAGAGCTGTGTGTGGCAGTGCCAGCCCTGGCATGGGCGAAGCAGAGCTGGGGCTGGCTGGGGGGGGG